>JAJLTX010000071.1:0-66388 GCA_030568365.1 Myxozyma kluyveri
GGGTTGTTGCGCTGCTGCTGTGGTGAGGAGGAGCAGCGCGGAGGAGCGAGGAGGGAGCGCCTTTATGAGTGGGTTGGCCGAGGCGACTGCGGTGGTTCGCAGCGGCGCAGACGAGGCAACCTCAATGGAAGCGCGCCGGTGGTCGGGCCTGGCAGGCGCAAGGTACGGCAGATAGACATACAGTAAGAACGGCAGGCGACGCCGGCGGGTGCTCGCTTCGGAAAAAGGGCGCTGCGCAGTGCTGCAAACACTGGATGTGCATCTGGTACAGCACAGCACAGCAGAGCACAGCACAGCAGAGCACAGCACGCGCAGATCAGTCGCGCAGAGGCAGACGCAGAGGCAGACGCAGAGGCAGCGCCAAGCCCGGCACCGAACAGCCAAAGCTTGGCGCCGTCGTCCGTTCGCTGTAGGGCTTTCACGGCGTTTCTGCAGCTCTGCACTCAGCACTATCCACTCTGCCTGGTCGACCGCGGACTGCAGCAGCCATCCACTGCGCTGCACTCTGCCTGCGCGCTGTGACGATCCATCCACGCCCGCCGACCATCGCCATCGCCTGCTCGCCTCACCGCAGCAGCGCAGCAGCGCAGCAGCGCAGGTGTGCCGGCGTCGGCTGCGCATCCGCCTCGATTCGGCAGCGGCGGCGGCTCCACCGATGACGTCCGGCTCACTGCCACTGCCACTGCCACTGCCACTGCCACTACAGCAACAGTGCCTCCAGCGCTGCTGACCGCGGAACTGTCCCTGCTATGGAAGCAGCCAGCACCGCCGCCTTGCGCTCGCTACCTACTCTGCTCTGCTCTGTTCTCTCCTCTCTCGCCTCGCAAGTTCGTCTGCATCTGCAACTGGCCTGACTAATCCTCACTAACGCCCGCCTCCCAGCCCCCACCCCGCGAACCCTAAACCGCGCTAGCGCCACGTCCAGCCGACGCCAAAAAAGCTTGGCATGTAGGAACACAACTTGGCTGGCAAAAATCCCGCGCGCCAGACCCGTTTTCTCCGCGTTTGACTAAATCTATTAATCGTCGTCTCCTTTTGTCGCGTTGCCATATACTGTACGGCACGATCTAATATTAACTTGCTTGTTTGCGCGCCGGTCGCGTTGCTTTTCGGTTTCCGCGCTGCATTGTGATACTGCATCCACCTTACCGCGTCAGCCACCGCGTCATCGACCCTATTCTCCCAGTACTCTCCCGGGTGTGTACAGTCAGTATAGCAGTTATGCATAGCAACTTATAGCAACTCAGTCGCGATCCGATCTCTACTGCATGCCGCATCGTCGCATCTTCGTCGTACTCACTCAGACCCTGCAGATGGCCAAATGACGACGCCCGTGGTAAACTAACAATTAACATGCCTTAAATCATTACCTATCCATAGCAACTACAATCCGTACATGCGCACCGTCAGACCTTCACGCACTCCGCCACTCCACATGCAATTCGCAAACACATTCACCAGCGCATTCGCCATCTTCACTCGCCTGGCTCACCACTCATTTCTCCCGTCCCCTCATCACCCTCTTCCTTCCACCTACCGGACTCGCTTCAACACTCACTCCGCCCCTCGATGCGCTTCTCAGCCTATCAACTTCCCACGGTGTCAATTGCTGCTCTGCGCTTCCCCTCGTCGTCCTTCCACTTCCTCCCCCTGTAACTCCTGTTCCCGGCGTCCGTGGCGTGCGTGGCGTGCGTGGCGTTTGCGGTTGCGCCTGTGACTGTGGTGTTCCTGCTGCGGAACTGTACAACCCTGCTGTTCTCTTTTGGTACATTCGCAACGCACGTGCAACCGTAGGATTAACACTCCCTCGTCCTTGCTCGACCGTCCGTGCCATTGACCTTGACCCAATGCCATCCATCCCATCATCACCGATGTCGGCGACAATCGGACTCCGACGTCTCCCGTCACTACCCGACCCTGGTGTTCTTCTTCTTTCACTTCCTGGCCGTGCACTTCCACTCCCCGCCCCGCCGCCCCCGCCGGCCCCGCCCCCACTGACCCTACTTCTCCGGCGACCAACGTCAGCGAACCTCCTTGCGCGTGCTGACGGTGATGGCGACGGTGATGGCCCAATCGGATTATTGATATCGCGTCCTGTAGGTGCGTTGTATTCCTCATCATCCCCTGCTGCGCCGTCGCCTCCACCTGCTCCACTTGAGCCACTGCCACCATTATCATCTCTAAGGTACAATGAAATTCGTTCATCTGAGATAGCCAACATTGAAGCTTGATCATTAGTTTGCAATGCAGCAAGTCTTATAACATACTCCATTAACGACAATGAATTTGCTGAATTTGAGAATAATTCTTGCTGTGACACTGCCTTTGCAGTCTTCGCTAACGGTTGACTGGTGTCCAGCGTTCCTTTCCTTTGCATTCTCATCATCCCTTCAATATCCGATGAGCTCAACGATAATCTAGAAAACGCAGCTGCAAGGGCACTATCCGACAAAACCCCTTTGCTTTCCGCATTTCTTTTCTTCAATTTAGAATTCGCCGCGTCTTCATCTTCCCACTCATCTTCCGAAACAGCTGGTGACGTGCCACTTTCGTCATCATCGTCATCTTCATATAACTCAAATGCCAACCATTCTGTATTCGCAATCAAACCAATTCTAGCCGCTTGTGCGGGACTTTCCTTTGATGGTGATGAAGCTACTTGCTCCTCTTCACTCTCACTCTCACTCTCATTCTCACTTTCATCTGATTCCTCAAATAAATCATATGGTGATCTTTTCAAAAATGCTTTATTCAATTTAATAATCAATACTGGCGCAGTTGATTCTTCAATGTCAAGTAATCTGCCTGATGCACTGAAAAATACTCGAGTGATAATAGTAATTGGAATAGTACGCGAACGACCTGGTATAAATCCATTTTCATCTGGTTTTCTGTTTGATGATTCTTCATCAAACTCGTCATGATATCGCCCATCATTAAGATCTTCTGTTACAACTAATTCATACGCATATCGAATCCGTTGTGTAATAAACTGACGTCTCCGTCGTCCTCTTGGTGTATCATATTTCGACTCATCAATTTGAACAGGCACTCTATAAATTTCAACGCGACACTTCGCATGTTCTTCCTTCCATGTAATGTCACCCACACTAGTAGTATGTGGATTCCTTGCACTGGCTTGAAAAATCGTATACATTTTCAAAGTGAACGACGGACCGACTTTCTGTCTTATTGAAGAATCTCTTGCAAAATTAGCATCTGCGGCAAGTAAGAAAGTTGCAGCTTGTAACATTCTTGCTGGTGATACCATATCAGGTAAAGTAGCAGTAACATTTGCACCAGAAGTTGTAATAGCTAATTGTAACAATTGAACAGATTCATCAATTCTTTGTAATAATCCTTTCATATATCCTTCAATTTCATCATATAGTTTTTTACGTTCGGTAACTGTACGTGCTGATGACATTCGTAATGCTGCAGATTCAACTTTCTCATCAAATTCATTGATATCATGCCGTAGTTCTCGTGTTAA
This sequence comes from Myxozyma kluyveri, assembly GCA_030568365.1. Taxonomy (NCBI): domain Eukaryota; kingdom Fungi; phylum Ascomycota; class Lipomycetes; order Lipomycetales; family Lipomycetaceae; genus Myxozyma; species Myxozyma kluyveri. Next base: position 3,494 of record JAJLTX010000071.1, read on the forward strand.
TGCAACCGTACTCTGAAGTAACGTATATCCTCGTGCATTCCTTTTTCAATTAGCAGATATTTCACGTATAATATAATTAAGTGGTGGAACATACAGTAATTGAATCAAATCAATTGACGGAGTAATAATATCAATTCGCGTTTTTAATTTCTTACGCGTCCTTTCAATTGAGCTCTTCTCCTCTTCCTCAGGATATTTCTAACAACATTAACACTCACATCATTAAAATCTTAATGAAAATCATAAACTCACTTTAAGTAAACTCGTAACGTTCTTAAAAGTATATGAACTAATAAATGCTACACTACTTCTAAGTGCAATATTCATCACCTGGTTGGATGCCTTTATTTGTTTATAGTGTTAATAAACGTACTTGATCTGCAACGTCAAAGTAAATAGAGTACATACATGTGCTATCATTTGATCCATGATGGCTTTCGTTATACGCTATAAGCGTGAATTAATATTCTTAATATCTTTTTCAACCTCGATTGCTTTTTGCTTTTGTATAGGTACTGCACAGTACACCGCGGAAATATAGTCAAAGGTGAGGCCGTGTTTACTACGTAACGCGCTCGTGAACTTCTTTAGTGCTCTCCCAACTCTATGAACTTTGACTTTTGAGCAGATCACGTGAATCTCTGCGGGATAGGGCTGCGCACACTGAACTGAAGCTCCGAGTGTTTTGTAGAGATCCTTTGTCGGGGTCTGCACCGATAAGTTGCCATCCAAATCATCCCCGGACTTTTTGATCTATACTTTAGTTCAAGAGTTGAGGTTGCAATTGGGTTAAATACTTGATAAAATGAGTCGGCAATGAATTTGTAAGATGCATATGCGCTCATTATGCACAATTGAAACTGTTTTTATGGGTGCTTAAATGAGAGGTTGGATGGATCGTCGTGAGAGAAAAGCCTTATCGAAGACCCTGGCGATAATTGATCGATCGCCTCGAGACTAATCGAGATGCTTTCTTTCTCTAGATCAACATCGATGCAAGGGATTCCAGATCGACAAACTTGTGTACATAGCGTCGCACCAGAATACGAATCGCGCGTCAAAACGGTCACGTGCAAGTCTGCGGCTTAGGGTTATTCTTTAAGTTGAGACTGTAGAGAACAAGCTGGCTTCCGATCGACGATATATTTTCTCGTTTTTCTTGTTTGCAGTCTACGCCGTGGTTTCTAATTACGACTGTCAATTGATTTTGCTACTGATTACATTTCAGCTGCATTTTATTCTGAAAATGTTTCCGATAGTGACTGATTGATGGTTTTCCGTCTCGAGTTGGTAGATGCTCGTTGGAACATAGGGGTTGCAACCATGGTAACATGAAGATCTATCGATAAGTGAATAGTGTATGTATCAATTCATTTCATAATTTGCGAATTAAATAATTAACAGGTTCTAGTTTTTTTTTTTTTGCTCAAGTTCTATCAAAGTCTCTATCAAAGTCCGATCAAAGATCTCAAGAGATCTGTCATCCATCGTTACGCTCACAACAGGCCGGCGCGTATGGAGAATTTTTCTGAATGAGTGCCACACTCTGGTGACAGATAGAAACTGCAGAAGTGTGCTTGACAAAGTCAGACACCTTGCTCGATTACGTGTGCCGCCAGGATGTATTTAGTTATAGTCTACACCGCAACAACGGCCGACTCGAGGCTCGCTCTTGGCTTCGTCATCTTGACAATCTAATCCCACTTACGGACTTTCACGTGGACGATGTTGCACGACGTTTTCTCATACCAGTCGTCAAACATGGATCGCAAGAGCAGGTTGTGCAAGCATGTTTAAGGAACTCTTTTCTGTGGAGGTCGGTCGTTGTATTGCCGTTGGTCCGAACACGCGTACTTGCAGTTTGCGGACTGGATTCGAAGTATGTTCGTATGATCCAGACATGTATGGTCCTGTGACTTATGAGCCCTGGCGTAGGTTGTCAGTGGTAAATCATAATAAGCAGTAGCCAGGATGTATTTAGTGACTTTGTTAGGCCTTTGTTATTATATTTTGTGCAGAACTATTGTAAAATTCACTATTTACTATAAGAAAATCGTATTGCGTAATGTTTTAATTATCTACTTAAGCCAGCACTTACCTCCTCTTGCTGTTTAAAAACAACTCGTCTCGCGTTGTACCTCAGTGGTTCGTAGCGATTCTGTTTTCCAGTTATGTAGTGTACCGTTTAATCAAATGATGAAGGTGACATGCGGACATGTAATTTTCGAGATACCGTAAATGGTTCATGACAGGTATTAGCGAGATGTTACAGTGCACGGGCTAGACGGAGGAGTCACTCGTCGAGTTTGCAGTATACAGTATCCGGGCTCTTTTTACTGTTGGATAATCGATACTGTAGACGAGATGATAGCGCTGATAGCTTTGAAGTTGAGTATGATTGGACCCGTCAGCCAACTTGCCAAGATCTCGAGAGCCGAGCAAAGCGCGATAGCCAGGGTCATTTGTATTCACTGGAGCATAAACTGGCACGTGTGTGATTTCCCGAGAAGGCGGTGCAAGTGCAGTGCAAACGTGCGATTGATATACGTAGATGCTTCTAAGTTGATCGTGTGTGTTCTGCAGCCGAGTGTATACATACTGTACTTTACTGTAGAGGACAGTGGAGTTTAGAGCGCGGACTTGGCCGAAGTTCAGACTTCAACAAGTGAATAAGGTTACGCCACAGATGAGTGGGCTCGCACGGGGCTAGTCGTTGCACAACCATCAATCAAAGTGTTTTTTTTCGTACGTAGGTGGCGCTTTTAGCTGTACGATGAGTCCCGTGGATGTGCAGCGATGCGCCGATGCCGTGCGGAGTGCTGACTCTGGCGCTTTACGGCGTTTACGCTCTTATATAGAGTACGGTAGAGGTGATCGCTGTACTTGGAGTGCAGAAGCAGAGCCGACTTTAAAATTCACAGTGGGATGAATGGATAGGAGGTGTAAGCACGGGAAAATATACAATCGCGGGAAGTTGCGATTGGGGAGTTTAAAATTTTCCAGTCGGTGTTCGGTGTGTCGGCGGTTTGTTTGGCTGAATCGACGGGCGATGCGAAGGGGGTTTGATCATTGATTCATTTATCACAACCCCACGTTCGCGGTTCGCAGCTGGTAGATTGCACCGGATGCTCGGTTGCTTATCGATAGGGATTGTTTTGGTGAAGAGGCGGAGAAGATCGAGCAGGCGGACGAGGCCGTCTGTTTGCGTGGAGAGTGCGACTGCGAAGAGTAAATAGAGACGACGGAAGCAGGAAGCAGTCACTCGGTCAGCCGCGGCCAAGTCCGAGCGCCGGGCGAAACCATCCGCCGCGGACTGACTGGTCGCCGCAGAACAGTCTGAACAGATGCCTCCGGGCCTCCCAATCAACACGCCGGATCTCGGACGCCGACTGACTCAGTGTCTGAACGCGCGCACGCATCGTCGCTCTGTTCGGCGGTCTGCACCCTGCTCTGGCGCAGACTGGGGAAGGCAGACCGTGGAGAACTTAGAACTCCCAGGTGGCGGAGCGGGCCGACGAGGCAACGAGCATCGCGCCACTGCACCTTGCTGTTCTGGGGCAGTGAGCACCCCATTCGTCGTACTATTTTGTCACGCGCATCCTCCCCACTTTAATCCGTGGCGCTGGCCCAAGCGGTGATGAGCCTGAGACACTGCGGCGTGCGGCGCAGCAACGGCGCCTTGCTCTTCGTCTTTGCTCTTGGTTCTGCAGTTCTGTGACACCCATCACTCTTAACACACTACTGTAATCATCCTCTGGCGCTCCTCCTTCTCTCGTCCGCCTTTATCGCCCCCGTCTATAAAGTCCTTCCTTCCCCTGCTCTCTTCGTCTGCTCCCGTCTCAGCCCTCAACGCCTCTCGCTCCTCTCAACTGCCCCCGCCCTTCTTATTCAACATGGGCTTCAACGACGCGCTGCACTCCCTCAACCTTAAGGTCGCCCGTTCGCCTGTCGGCAGATGGTTCCGTCTCGAGTACTCCGGCTCGCGTCGTGAGCGTCTTGGCTCGGCCTTCACTACTGAGATCCGTGCTGGTCTGGCGACTTTCTTCGCCATGGCCTACATTATCTCGGTCAACGCATCCATCACCTCTGAATCAGGCGGCACTTGTGTCTGCGCTTCTACCCCTGAGGATCCTGTCTGCGACAACGATCCAGAGTACATGGCCTGCGTTCAAGTTGTCAACCGTGATCTCGTCACTGCAACTGCCGCCATCGCTGCTCTTACCACCTTCTGCATGGGTCTCTTTGCCAACCTTCCAATCGGTCTTGCTCCTGGTATGGGTCTCAACGCCTACTTCACTTACCAAGTCGTTGGTTATCACGGAACCGGCTCTGTTCCATACCGTCTTGCCGTCACTGCTGTTTTCGTCGAAGGCTTCATTTTCATGGGTCTCTCGCTTCTCGGTATTCGTCAGTGGTTAGCACGTGCTATTCCCGTCTGCATCAAGCACGCTACTGGTGCCGGTATCGGTCTCTACCTTACCATCATTGGTCTTTATGGATCCGCCGGTCTCGGTGTGATCACTGGTGCCACTTCGACCCCCGTCGATCTTTCAGGATGCGATGTTCAATATCAATCTGACACTGACCCAGAGCTCTGTGGTCATCACCGTATGACCTCCAAGACCATGTGGCTCGGTATCTTCTGTGGTGGTTTCCTTACCGCATTCCTTATGCTCTACCGCGTCAAGGGTGCTATTATTGCAGGCATTGCGCTTGTTTCAATTATTTCATGGCCACGCACTACTCCAGTTACTTATTTCCCACACGACGATGCCGGTGACTCACGTTTCGATTTCTTCAAACGCGTTGTGACCTTCCACAAGATTGAAAACATTCTCGCTGTTCAAGAATGGAATATCTCCAGCATCCCTGGTGGACAAGGTCGTTTCTGGCTTGCTCTTATTACTTTCCTTTACGTTGATATTCTTGACTGTACTGGTACATTATATTCCATGGCTAAGTTTGCTGGATTCATGAATCAAGCTACAGGCGATTTCGAAGGTTCAGCTGTTGCATATCTTGTTGATGCAGGTGGAATTGTTATTGGTTCACTTTTTGGTTCGCCACCAGTCACAGCATTTATTGAATCAGGTGCAGGTATCTCGGAAGGCGGAAAGACTGGAATTACAGCAATGATTACTGGTATCTGTTTCTTCATTTCAATTTTCTTTGCACCCATCTTTGCGTCAATTCCACCATGGGCTACCGGATCAACTCTTATCATCGTTGGTTCAATGATGATGTCCTCTGTTGCTCATATCAACTGGAATTACGTTGGTGACGCACTTCCTGCATTCCTTACGATTGCAGTTATGCCATTTACATATTCAATTTCATATGGTTTAATCGCTGGTATTATTTCATATATTGTTCTCAACACAGTTGCATATCTTATTGCCAAACTATCAAAGGGAAGAATCGTTCCACATAACTATGAGACTCGTGATAAATGGTCATGGAAAATGGCAATGGTTACAGAAGACGGAGAAATTATTGGTGGTGGAAGTGATGTTAAAGTCACATCAGCAAGAGATTTTGCAGGTGTTTTCCTCCCGGCTTGGTTACTTCGTGCCATTGATGGAAATAAAAGATTCTGGGAGGCTCCTGTTTCAAAGAGAAATGAAAACAGTGAAGAATCTAATGCTCATGTTATTGATGGTTCAAAGAGTGCTGATGGTGATACTGTTTTAGATTCAGTTGTGTCAGAAGATCAACCATCTACCTCAAAGCAAAGTGACGACGAGAAAGTTTAAATAATTACCTTTTTCTCTGTTTTGTAATTTCAATCTCGCTTTTATTTAATGTGTGATTGATTTATTTTATATTTATGGAATAACTAATGGATTGTCTTTTTGGCGTTTAATGTTCTGTTCTGTTATGGCAGGAATGCGATCGAAATTAAAAGTTTTTCTTTGAATTGATAAATCTAGTTCAGTTTGTTAATTCATTGCATATCTCTCATTCATAAATCAAAATCAGCTGTAGATAAAACGTACAGTACCTTCCGTGCGGATAATTGACTGGTGATGTATCGGATGGTTGACCTGCAACCCCAGCCCAGTCGCGAACACCCCGCACAAAACGCGCGCCATCTTCCTCTTCCCACATCTAACACTCACAGTCACGACGCAATGTCAGATTTCTCACATTTAGTAATAGGAGCAGGTGTAGTCGGTCTCTCAGTAGCATCTCGTCTTGCAACTAGATTAGCATCAACAAGTTCAACTTCATCCTCATCAATATTACTAGTTGAACGTCACTCATCAATTGGAACTGAAATCTCATCAAGAAATTCAGAAGTTATTCATGCCGGGTTATATTATCCTCCAAATAGTTTGAAAACTAAGTTATGTGTTAGAGGCAAGGGACTGTTGTATGAGGTTTGTGAGAAAATGGGCATTCCGTATAGGAATTGTGGTGTGTATAGGTGATCATGTTTGATGGTTGATTGAATTGTGACTAATGAACGCGATAGGGAAGTGGATTGTTGCCCAGAACGAAGGTGAACAGGAATATCTCGAGAAGATGCATGAGAAAGCACAAATGTTACGAGTGTGTATTACATTTCATTTCACTTACCGAAAAACGCTAATTTAAATTAATTTAATAGATACCAACAGAATTCATTCCACTTTCGAAAGCAAGTGCAATTGAACCATCAGTTCAAGCCCGTCGAGCAATTCTATCATCACCAAGTACAGGAATAATATCAGTTCATGATTTAATGAATTATCTACTAGGTACATTTGAGAATTCAGGTGGAACGTTATCGTTAAATACGACTGTTAAAGATTTAAGTTATGATTCACATGCAAGATTATTTAAAGCAACGTTTAAATCATTAGATGATGATGAGGATGTTGAATTAAAATTTGATAATATTGTAAATGCAGCTGGATTATCAGCTCCATTAATTTCAAATTTATTATTACCTAAGGATAAACATGTTATTCCATACTATGCAAAGGGATCATATTTTTCTTATTCTTCATCAAATCCACGTACAAGTCGATTAATTTATCCATGTCCAACTCCAGATCATGCTGGTTTAGGTACACATTTAACGTTAGATTTAGGAGGTAGAATTAGATTTGGTCCGAATGTTGACTGGGTTGATTCACCTAATGATTTAAATCCAAATGGAAATCAATTAAATCAAGTATTTGAAGAAGTAATTAAATACTTACCAAATGTTAATAAAGGGTCATTAGCACCTGATTATGCTGGTATTAGACCTAAGTTGATCGGAAAAGGAAACTCTTCTTTTCAAGATTTTATCATCAGAAGCGAAGATGAGTTTCCGGGTTTTGTAAATTTATTGGGAATTGAAAGTCCAGGGTTAACTAGTAGTTTGGCAATTGGAGAAATGGTTGAGAAAATGTATTTTGCATAGCACTTGTTTTATATTACATAGATTGTTTTAGAATGGCATTGTTTGTTTTGACTAATTTGATAAAATTATTGAAGATAATGAATAATTGTATTAAGTGTATATCACAACACACGATCAAAAGCCTACAAAACTCAAATACAAAAAAAAAAAAAAAAAAGAAAACTTATTACTGAAACAGTGATAATTATAGTAATACCAAATTAACAAAAGACACAAAAAACTAAAAGCACTTCTTTGACAAAAAATAAAAGTAACAAAAAGGTGTAGAGATTCAGACGTTTATTTGATGAAAACTTGTCATGAATTCTGAGATTATGATTTGAGAGTGGTGCATTTGAGTGATGAGTAATGATGATGAGACATTAAACGAAACGTAATAAAAATTATAGTGAGAGGCTGTACGACAGGCGGTTTAGAAGATGCCAAAAAAAATAGCAGCAAGAAGACCACTGAAGGCAACACCTGAGGTTGAAGCAGCAACAACGTTAGCGGCGCCAGTGGAGCTGGCGGCGGTTGAAGCAGTGGCGGAAGCTGAGCCAGTGGTGGTTGCGGAAGCTGAGACACGGGTGACAGCGGAAGAGGTTGGTGCTGAAGTTGAGACGGCAACAGAGGTTGAGGTGGAGGCAGCAGAGCAGACGTAGTCGTTTCCGCGGATTCCGTTGGACTCGTTAAGGTCATCGAAGGTGGAGCAGTCGTAGTCTTCGTCGGACTCAATGTTGACGGCACCGCGGACGAGGGTCAACGATGGGAATGAGGCGTTGGTGAAAGCACCGTCAAGGACGATGGCACCGGCAACGGACTGAAGCTGGGGGAATCCAGAAAGGTTCTCAAGACGAGTGTTGTTTGAAATCTCAAGGCCGGCACCACCGATGGTCTCAAGAACAGGGAAGGAGATGTTCAGGAGAGCACGGTTTTGGGTGATGGAGAGACCACCGACAGAGGTAAGGTTGGCAGAAGAAAAACGACGGAACTGGTTGCCAATCAGGAGGTAAGAAGCATTGACAGTCGCGAGGGAAGGAGTCGAAACCTCGGCAACGTCCTGGAAGGTAAGGTTGTTTGCCCAACGCATGTTAGGGAAAGAGACCTGGGTACCGGATTGACCGTTGTAGGAGATGTCGATTTGGTCAGAAGCATATCTGAGGGGCATGGTGACATCGTCAAGGTTGAAGTTGTTGTTAATCTCAAGACGGTTGACGTTTGAGAGGGTGATTCCGTCAAGGTTGCTTAACTCGGTGTCGGAAATGAGAATGTTGTCGCACTGGGTGACACCGGTGTTGAACTGCAGACCGTCGAGGGCAGGAAGGGTGATCCAGTTAATGGAGCCGATGGAGGTAAGGAGAGGGAAGGAAAGGGTGTCGAGGAGGGTGAGACGGTTGAGGAAGAAGGTTCCATTGATGGAGGAGAGGGCTGGGGCAGCAATGGATGTGATGGCAGTGTTGTTGTTGCAGGACAAGCTTCCACCGATGGACTGGATGCCGTTGATGGTGGCAGTTCCGAGGGTCTCGGCAAGGATGATGTTGCCGCCGAAGGTGCTGCAGCTGGCGAGAGCATCAAGGTCGCTCTGGGCGCGGATGGTGACCTCGCTCTGAGTGCAGGGGTTGGAGCTGGAGGATTGGGCTGTGGAGCGGGTGTGTTAGTATGGGTGAAGAGAGAAGTCGCTGAGTCTGAGGCAGTCAGGGGCGGTTGGAATGCGCCTGACGCGGACCAGAACAGCGATACAGAAAAAAAAAAAAAAAAAGAGCAGAACATACCCTGAGCGGCGGCAACGAGTGCGAGAGAAGAAACAAGCGATTTGAACATCATTTTGCTGGAGGAAGTGGTTAGTGGATGTTTGGCAGGGCTTTTGGGCGGATTGAGTCTTCTGTGGGCGCGAGAACAGAGCGGGGCCGACGCGCAGAAGAGGAGAATATCCACAGAAGAAGACTCGCACGCACTGAACGCAAAACAAGAACAAGAACAGGCACTCACCGAAGACGGACGGCAGACAGAGCAGCAGAAGCAGAAGCAGATGCGTGAGGAAAGAAGAGAAGCAGAAAGGAAGCGACGAGGACGAGGAAGAAGAAGAAGAAGACGGACCGAAGAAGCGAATTGGGCGGCGGCGCCGAAAGGGAAAGGCAAAGCAAACGGCGCTCGGTGGAAAAGGGCTGCGGCGTGTCGCGATAAATGGCGCTGCGTCAAACACTGAACAGCCTTGGCGCCGCAGCGGGTTGCGTCGCTCTGCCTGAACGGGCAGGCACGCGTTGCCGCGGCAACCAGCCGTGCAGCTGCGCCTTCGACCACCGCGTTTCGCGGAGCAGGCGCTCTCTTCAGCGCTGTCAATACAATTCATATACGATATTCGCTGCCTCTTTTCTGGTCTATCAGCAGTCGCCACTGGCCGAACCGCCCGCGATTCGCATCGCTCGAACTGAGCCGGCCGTGCTTTATTTAGCAGTCGCGTGCGCCGCGGCGTCTGCGGCTGCCGGGGAAATTTTGCGGTGCTCGAACCTTAAAGGACTCGGGGCCAGTCTGTTCTGGTCTTCTGCTCTCGTTCGGGCCGCGCTTTATCGCATCGTGCTCGAGTGCGCGATCAATTCGGCAATTGTCTACAGTATATCCATAGTGCTCTACTGTCCATTGCTGGATACGGCGCCGGTCTCGCGTGGCTCTGTTGTTGTTGTTGCTGTGTATATTTACTCGCCGTCGGAGTTTCACTCCGTTCCATATGTGCACATCCCATCGACTAGCCGCCGGTGTGCAATGCAAGAAATGCAGCACTCTGCTCACCAAACAGAGCCTCCAGCGCGATCCGCCGCATAAACTATATTGACAGCGATTGACTTTCATGTGTCGATTTCCGGCCGCAGAGGCGCTGTTCGCTGGCGCTTCCCGGTTCGCGCCCTGTCTGATTTGCTATCCGCGGCTCCCGGCGGCCGCACGTCGCGCGACTCAGATCCACCGTTCACTCTCCGGCGCCGCGGATCAGCACGCTCGCACCACTGTGTCGTGTCGACTTTCTCGCGCGCTCTGTTTACTCCGTGCCACTTCTGGCAAGTGGCTGCCGGTCATGCTTCACGCGCATCAGCGATCGAAACATGGCACCCTGACACCCGTCACGCTCACTGATACATGCAGTATCGTGAAATATATTAAATCGATCAAAACATCGAATCGTAAATAGAAACAGCTAAAGTGGTGGCATTTACTTATAGGCGCAGTTCTCGTCGGATGTACTGTACAGGCATGCAGTGTCATGTGCGCAGTTCGACTATACTTCTTCAGCCGAATGCACCTCCACTGGACCCGCGGGGGATCTGCACTTTGCATGCGTATTACCCAGCTACCGTACGGACTTGCTCTAATTGATTCTTAATTCTCGCTAGATGACGGCTCTGTTCCTGACGTGTTGTTTTAAAATATTACATAGCTTCATTCGGGGCAAAGCTGGCCGTCGATTTAGTTGAGTCGGCAGCACTTCGTGAGAGTTCATCTGCAAGTCATCGTATACATAATTGTAGAACCAAGCAGCTGCTACATGGTTCCACTCAGTTTCCTACATTAACCTCAAGCCCTTATCAAACTCTCATAACTAGCAGTGTTATCGCCCGGGCAACAGCAATGCAAGTTCTGTTTGTTTACAAGAAATACCCCGCGTTGCGCATCTGCATCTGAATTACCATTCTCCTGGAAATGTCGCAAGCTTCGTGGTCGTCTTGTTTATACGGCCGTTTGTAGTTGTTGCGTTCGTGACAACGTTACACGAGCCCCTGAGATCGTGTTCGCGTTCGCGCTCGCGTACACACCCAGAACAATACCCTTTTTCCGCGGTGAGCATCTGACTCTTCTTCGCCAAAAAAAAATCCGAGACTTGAAGAGTAAGAACGCTTCTGTTCTCACCATCCAGCTCGTCACCAATTGCATTACGCACGATACGAATGGTGTTTCCACTTCTCCCTACCTATAGTGCCTCAGCACTTAAGGAGGTAATCGCCTCTCGTGTATCAATATGCGGTCAAGTTCTCATCTCAGTTACTTCATCCGAGGACGTTTCTTCAATAGTATCGTTTTTGAAAACCAATTTTGGAATTGTCAAGGTTTACGCTGAGGTTTCAGTTACAGTTGATGATGTTATTACATTATTAAATGCCGGTGTTTTTGGTGTAATTGTCAAAAGTAAAGAGGAGTGTGGTAAACTTGTTGAGGCTGGTGTTCCTGCTTCAAGAGTTATTCTTCCATTCGTTGATGCTGAAGTTTCAAGTTATGAAAGTGCATTTGGTGTCTTCGTTCCAAAATGTGACGATTTTTCTACTCTGAAGACTTTTGCAAAGAAATTAGACGCTGTCAATTTACCTGATGAGGCTGGTGTTCAAAAGGTGTACGTGTCAGTTTCAAGTACTGAGGATGCAGTTGCAGTTGCCAAGGCAGGATGTATTGCAGTTGTTGAAGGAGCCTCAGTTTCCACCAAACTTGAATGCAAATCAGGAATTGACGCAGCAGCAGTCTTATGTTCAATTCTTCAATCTGACAGAACCGATGGGTTATTTTCAACACTTGTTGTCGATGAAAGTGAAATTGCATTAGGAATTGTATATTCCTCAACCGAATCACTTCGAAATGCAATTTCAACTGGAACTGGAGTTTATCAATCACGTAAACGTGGATTATGGTTTAAAGGAGCAACATCAGGAGCCGTTCAAAAATTAATTAAAATTGAAGCGGACTGTGACTCAGATTGTTTGAAATTTGTTGTCGAGCAATCTGGTGCTGGATTTTGTCATAGAGATACCTATTCTTGCTTTGGTTCTGCTGCCGGTATAACTGCTTTAGAACGTACACTTATCAAACGTAAAGCAAATGCTCCGGAAGGTTCATATACTAAAAGATTATTTACTGATGCAGCATTACTTAAAGCTAAGATTATGGAAGAAGCAGAAGAAGTTACAACTGCTGAAACAAAAGAAGAAGTTGCATGGGAAATTGCTGATTTAGTTTATTTTGCAATGACAAAAGCTGTTCAATCAAATGTTAAATGGTCTGATGTCGAGAAAAATTTAGATGCTAAAGCTTTGAAAATTACAAGAAGGAAAGGCGACGCTAAACCAAAATGGGTTGAACCTACTCCTGCACCTGCACCAGCACCTACTCCCGCTAAAGAAGAACCAATTGCAAAAGATGAAAAGATTGTTTTACAAAGGGTTGATGTATCAAAAATTACAGATGCAGAACTTACTGAACTTCTTAGACGACCTGCACAAAAAAATGCTTCAATTATGTCACTTGTTACACCAATTGTTGAAGCTGTTCGTACACGTGGTGACGCGGCATTACTTGAATTTACAGAGAAGTTTGAAAAAGCAAAATTATCAAGTCCGGTTCTTACTGCTCCTTATGACGCGAAATTAATGGAACTTGATGATGAAACTAAGGCCGCAATTGATTTATCGATTGAAAATGTACGAAGATTTCATGCAGGCCAACTTGAAAAGGAACCTCTGGTTGTTGAAACACAACCTGGTGTTGTTTGTTCAAGATTTGCAAGAGCTATTGAAAGCGTTGGCTTATATGTTCCCGGAGGAACTGCAATTTTACCTTCAACTGCATTAATGTTAGGTGTGCCTGCAATGGTTGCAGGATGTAAAAATATCATTTTAGCATCGCCTCCTAGATCTGATGGAACTCCTACTCCCGAAGTTGTGTATGTTGCGCATAAAGTTGGTGCAAGCCATATCGTATTAGCAGGTGGTGCACAAGCAGTCGCTGCAATGGCATATGGAACAGAAAGTGTACCTAAAGTTAATAAGATTTGTGGACCAGGTAATCAATTTGTTACAGCTGCAAAAATGTTAGTTCAAAATGATACATCTGCTTTAGTTAGTATTGACATGCCAGCTGGTCCATCTGAAGTTTTGGTTGTTGCTGATAAAACTTCAAATCCTGCATTTGTTGCATCTGATTTATTATCACAAGCTGAACATGGAGTTGATTCGCAAGTTATTTTAATCGCAGTTGATTTAACTACTGAAGAACTGGGATTAATTGAAGATGAAGTTCATAAACAAGCAATGGCATTACCTCGAGTTGAAATTGTAAGAGGAGCAATTGCACATTCACGGACATTCTCGGTCAAAACAATTGAAGAAGCAATTACATTATCAAACAGATATGCACCAGAACATTTAATTTTATCAATTGAAAATGCTTCCAAATATGTTGATTTAGTTCAACATGCAGGTTCGGTTTTCGTTGGTGAATGGAGTCCTGAATCTTGTGGTGATTATTCATCTGGTACAAATCATACTTTGCCTACATATGGTTATGCAACTGTTTATTCGGGTGTTAATACACATACATTCATGAAACATTTAACAAGTCAAGAATTAACTCCGGAAGGATTGAAAATTATCGGTCCTGCAGTTGTTAGATTAGCTGATGTTGAAGGTTTAGATGCTCATGGTAATGCGGTTAGAGTTAGATTAGCTGCTTTGGAAGGAAAGAAATTTATGTAATCATTTGAATGTCATTGTTTTGTTTATTAATACAGTTGTTCATTAAGTAAATAGATAACGCCAATAATGCATATGAATAGTCAAACATCATAATAAAGATACAAAAGTAACTACTGTTTCAACCAAGACGGTGACCAAAATTCCCTTGGTCTAACTTGATCATCAACCCATAACAAACCCGCAGCAACCAAATCATCCAAAACAGTAATACAACGAGGCATTTCCCAGCCTAAGTTATCTCTTAAAATTGGAACAGATAAATAACCCATTGCTTGAGTAGCTTCTAAAGCAACAGCTTGATCAGTTGACATCTCTTGTGGAACTGATCTAATAAATTCTCTATTAGCTAGTGTTATAATTGAAAATCCATCTCCTAATGGTGATAGCGTTGCTACTGCTCGTACTATATCATCATGTGATACTGATGTTGTTGAACTTGAAGTTGAAGTTGTTGTAGAATCTAGACGATCATTTATTGAATTAAGCCTTGCTCGTACATCGTCAACCATAATTAAACCACCATTTTCAGCTCTCGTTCTTCTACATAAGTCAATAATTCTAACCGCAAGTCCAAAGTAAAAATCATTAACATCTTTTCCTAATAATTCCGACCAAAATGAACCACCAGTACTCTTGCCATTTCCATTTCCGTCTGCGCTTCCATTAATTGAATTTTGGCCCGTACTAAATGACGAAGAGGCAAGTGGATCAACTCCAATAGAAGCACACATTTTAACAAATTCAGAACGAAATACTGGATCTGATCGAATTTCTGACGCATGTGATTGTGCGAATTTTCGTAACGCTGATTGAAATGTTGATAACTGATCTGATAATGCTGCTACATCTGTTGATAGAATTGTTGCACCTAAATCTGTGTATTGTTGTGCGGTTCTTTGATCCGTGTCAAAGGCTGCTAAGCCAACTCCTCGTCGTTTGGCCATCGTAATTATATATTATGTTGATTAATATGTTAATGAACATCCAAACATAGTTGATGATCGAGGAAACTGAGTCTATCTGAGAGACTGAGACGATAAGCAAGGCAGAAATAGCCCCAGCCCTGAAACTACATTCGATGCGCTTTATGGCGTTCAGGCGTGCAAAACGCGACGCGCCCCCGCTTTGATGACGCTTTCACACTATGGCTCCTCCTATAGCCTTAGCTCGCTCGTATTATAATGTTTTTATTGTGGGTCATTTTTTAAAAATTTAAAGGTGTGTATAGTAGCAATTATTGAACAAAGGCCAAAGTTTGTTAAAAGATTGACACCGAGCGATTTAAACAGCATTGAACTTGGACTTTCATCTGGTAAAGTAGTTCGTATCAACGCTGATGTCTTTACTCAAGAAGAAGTTTTAATTACTGATAATGGACAAAGAAAAAAATTTATTACATTAAAAAAAAAAAATACAACTCACCCAGCAAGTCATATCTGTTAGATATTAGAACGCATATATATTGGCTACGTATGAGTTGTACAAATAATCGGGAGTCCCTGCCCAGCTCTTACTAGTAATCGAACTTTCTTGTACCAACTCGAGTGACGAATCAAACGCCGCGGATACTCCAACATCCCAGTAAGAGATGCGGACAGTGTAACGATCCAGATAAATGCTTGCCCGTCGAGTCTATATCTCGAGCCGGCCATGAACCATCCACATGAGCCTATTGCTCCAAATGACAACAAAGAAAGAAGTGCTATAAACACTACTCTGGCCCACGTCCTGTTGTGGTCGGTCTGATCTATCATCTTCTGTTAGCAGCCTGTTATCTTCTTTCTCATTCAGTCCATCGTACCAGGAGTGCCGGTGCCAGTACCATGGTCGGCAGCGATGCCACTCGTGACTTCCGATGTATTATTCTCTGCAATAGGCAGAGGTGCATTCGGTTAATCCGTCATCTTATTCTCTTCAATATGCGTGCTTTAATCAATCCTCACAATTTAGAGAGATGATCAATAGTTTGTGAGAGTCCAGGTGATAGCTGAGTGATAGCTGAAAGCTGTCTCTCGCATGATTCGGCCCAGACTTTGTTTATATGTGCACGTGACTGTGAGTCGCAGACGCGCTCGTAGCCGCCGCTGTACAGCCTGTACTGATAGTTCTCACGGCCCCCTCCGAGGCTTGAAATATTTAGAAATCTACGTATCTTCCCTGCGACGCCAGGTGTGAAGGAGGGACGCATATAGATTATTTCAAATAAATTACTGCTTGACGAAGTTGTTGGTTATGAAGCTAATAAAAGTGAAAATCAAAAGTAGAGAAGAGGAAAGGATTTTTTTTGACTATTCGCGTCTCACAAGTCAGAGGCTGTTCTGTATTTGAAGTGAACAGATTATCTTAGAGTTTGGCCTCAGATGGTGCTGATAGGGCTTTGATAGGGCTTACCGTAGAATTTATATATTGATTTACCCCTCGCAGTTACTGTAATCATGCCAGAGGAACAAAGCACGTGGTGAAAAAGTATCGGATATCGTTATCAGAATGCAAGGTTGTTTCTCACGATATTTCGTATAGGTGTATTTATTTAAAGTGGTGCAGCATGAAAAGGTCTCGTATATGCTTACGTCTCAAAATACATCGACTAAGACAAAACCCTTCAGAATTAGGGAGCCCTCTTGAGCTGCGAGCTGTCTGTATCGTACTTAGAACAAATATTATTTTCAGTTAAATCCTCCTTTGAGAGAATATGATATCCATTTGTTTTAGTAATAATAAATTGTGAATTGTAAATTATGAATTAAAGTTCAAAATTTGTACCTTGGGTATACAAAACACAAGACGAGCAAACGCAGCTGGTGGAGACGAAGAAGATCAAGAGGAATATTGTGATTCTATTGAAAACGCGACTGTTAAGACGGAGAAGATCCACAACCCAATAACATTGATATTAGTATCAGACGAAAGAATAATCATACCAATGGTTGAATAACTTGATCTCATTGCTTCATCATCACTCATCGTCATTTTTTCCGCTCATCGATTGTAAATTAAGTATTCAACTGCTTCCAGTACATGTGAATGAGAGCAGAGACACCAGATCACTAATGGAATACTGTTAAGCATAAATACTTCTAAGTAATTCTCAGCAGCTTCAAAGTCATAGAGGAGGTATTCAATAGATATAAATGCAACTACATAACTTGTGTAATTAAAACTTCGCTTGAACTCAGACTCGTAAATCAGTATGGACATCGATTACTCTTCGGTTGTACTGGTCCAAACAAATAAATAGAACGTTACAATTTGCCTATCATCACAAGCAGTTTTAGCATATACAGAACATCTCTTTAGCAATAATTCACTTGTGTTAACTTACCAATTGATTTACCGATTGAATTGGTGGCATGATTTCGCGCCGAGATTCAATTCAACCGCGTATGCTGACACAAAGTGCACTGCGATAAGCATCATGTACTGGGATAAATAGGCTAAACTGAAACAGATTAAGCCGCTAGTTAATCTTAACTGCCCCGCCTTTGATCCGGCGACTTGTATTTAATGCTTGCTATTCCCGTCTTCTCCGTGCATTGCCTTGGATTATATCTTTATTGTTATTGATCAATCAATTATCATTTGAAATATATTTACAATGGCTCCTACCGGCGAAGTAAGTTACCTTCAGTTATTTGCTGATAAATGTGTGCTAAACTAAATTGCAGAATCCCTCGTTCGTCATGAACAAGATCCGTGAGGTCGTGTTCGAAGACCGTCCAGTCCCGAAACTTACATCATCACGAGATGTCAGAATTGAAATCAAACAGACTGGAATCTGTGGATCTGATGTTCACTACTATACACATGGAGCAATTGGATCATTTATTGTTAAAGCGCCAATGGTACTTGGACATGAATCTGCCGGAGTTGTTGTTGAAGCAGGTGATGATGTTACTTCACTTAAAGTTGGAGATCGAGTTGCTTTAGAACCCGGTGTTCCTTGCCGTGTTTGTCAATTTTGTAAAGATGGCAAATATAACTTATGTGCTGAGATGGCATTTGCTGCAACTCCACCATTTGATGGTACATTATGCAAATATTATGTACTTCCAGAGGATTTCTGTGTCAAACTTCCTGAGCATGTTTCACTTGAAGAAGGAGCGTTAGTTGAACCATTATCAGTTGCGGTTCATGTTACAAAGCAATCCAAAATTACACCTGGATCAACCGCAATTATTTTTGGTGCAGGTCCAGTTGGTTTATTATGTTGCGCAGTGGTTAAAGCATTTGGAGCTTCAACTGTTGTAGCAGTTGATCTTGTTGAATCTCGTTTAGAGCTTGCTAAACAAGTTGCAGCAACTCATACATATATTCCAGTTAAAGGAGATAGTGCATCAGAATCAGCTTCTAAAATTATTAAAATGTTAGGTGGAAAGCAACCTGATGTTGCAATCGATGCATCTGGTGCTGGTGCAAGTGTTAATACTGCAATTCATGTTTTAAAACAAGGTGGTTCTTATGTTCAAGCTGGAATGGGTGCTCCTGATATTATGTTCCCTATTACTGAATTTACTGTAAAGGAAATTACCGCTAGCGGTTCATTCAGATATGGTCCAGGTGATTATAAACTGGCTGTTGAGTTAATCGCAAGTGGAAAGGTTGATGTTAAGAAATTGATTACTCATAGAGTTAAGTTTGAAGATGCTGAAGAAGCTTTTGAATTGGTTATTGCTGGAAAGGGTGTTAAGATTTTAATTGCTGGTCCTTCTCCCGCTGCATGAATTAAGAACTAAAAAGCGAAAGCTACAGTGGCGATAAATTTGGTATATAATATCAATACATTTGTTTATTACTTCTATGAAGCGAATAAACGTAAACATTTAAAATGAGAATAGATGTATACTATAGATGGCTACATTAACCGTAAAAAAGATAAGATGACTGATTTACATTTATTAAATGAAAATGATAAAAACAAAGCGAAACAAACATTCCCAAACTCTGTACTTTTAATATATCATGTGCCGGGAAAAAGATGGCGTGCAGTTGGAGGTGAAATTATTAGGTGTGTCGTAAGATGATGAAAGGGTTGAAAAAAAAACAAGTCAAAACGAAAAAAGAGCGAGTAACTTATTTCTTGCGGAATGAGCAGCCCTCAGTGAGACGAGCCTTACCACCAGTAGGTTGGCACAGAACAGTTGAGCAAGCACCGCATACTACAACGGTTTGAGCGTGCGAGAAAACAATAGTAATGTTGAAACATCCTGGGCACTTAACGTCCATGAAGAATGATCGTGGTGAAGCAACGAGCTGTTTGAGCTTGTGCTTCTTGAGCTCAGAAGCGGTGGTTGGGTTGAGGAGATCTTGGGCCAAAACCTGTAATTATGTTAGTTCTGTTCACTTTTTCAGATTTATTGAGAGTGTGGAGTGGTGGTGATGGTGGTAATGAGCAGAAAATAGCAGGAACTCAGTGGGGGCAGCAACAGAAGGTAGGCGATGAGTCTTACTCCACGTCCATAAATCCGGGCACCGCGACTAACAATCGATCGAATCCATCAAACCAAACCATCTAATCCACAGCTTGCTCCATTTGAATCAAAATCACTTCATATATATCGTTGAATCTCTTCGTTATTGCTGTCGATCGCGGTGAAAAAGTACTGAAGATACTGAAACGCTGGTCACACGCCACTAAATCCGCTCAAACTACCACACATCACCTACCCGAATCCATCACGAAATATATCCTAGAAACACAGAAAATAACATACCATTGTGAAGAACTATCAGTTGAATATAATAAGACTGACAAAAAAGAAAAGTGGGCGATGAAAGCTGGTAAAGTCGTCGACGGCAGAAACGAGAAGAAAGGAAAGGAGAGTGACAAGCAGCGCTTTGCAGTCACGCCGGACTGCCGCGCAGTGGGAATCCGCGATTTTTCCAGCCGCAGGTGGGAGCGGGTTTAGGGTGCGGGGTTTGTGAGATTTTCCAACGTAAGCTGAAGTGGACTGCGGATTCGTGCGGCGCTAGGGCTCAGCCCTACGATTACCTCCTGCCGCTTTGGGAAGTGCTGCGATAAACTGATAGTGATAGTAATAGTTGATAACGATTGATTTTTAGATAAAAGATTAACATTAAACACAACTTTTGGGCCGTACCGACCATTACACGCGATTCACATAGCAATACAAAAACCGTACAGTTAAGACAGACAATAAGATACAGTAGTGTAACTAAGTATAAAAAGTAATAAGCAAACCACGTAGACGCCAGCACATCCCCATTTCCTTTCCTTTTCCTTTTATTATTCACAGCGAAAAACAATAGTGACAGCAATAGAAATAATATAATTATAAACAAAACACCAATACTGTTATAGTATCCAATATATACAGAGCAATATTAAACAACGCTATATGTAGCGAGAAGAGATTAGAGATTACCGCGCAGACTCTGGTGCGGAGATTGGTGGTAAAGTGAGTGCAGGAGATGCATTTCCGATTGATGCTGGAGGTGAGAGATGAAGAGGTGGAATCATATTTGAACTTGAGACACGTTCACGTTCAAGTTGCTCGACTCGATTTTGAAGCTCAAGATTAAGTCTTCCAGCTTCATCAAGTTTGCGTTGCAACTGAACTTCAATCTCACGTCGAGTTAACTCTGATTTCCGAGTTGATGCTTCGTTGGATTCAAGTTCAGTGATACGCGATCTGTAAAGGTCATTTACGAGCTCGAGCTCAGATACACGGGTGCGTAGCGTCTGATTTGCAACTAGCAGTGACTCAGCAGACTGATTTGAAGAAGAATTTGTCGCTGCAAGTGATGCGGATGACGGGACAAGTGGCTGCGATGAAGGACCAGTCGTCGAGGCACGAATGATTGGAGATCCATGGGAAAGTGAATCGAGATCATGAGCTAACGAGAGATGTGGAGGCGATGGCGCACGACGAAGAGAGTATGGATGCAACTGCGAAGATGGAGGAGTTGCAGGAGCAAGCATCGGAGTTGAAAGTGAGGGATGCATCAGTGGAGGAAGGGATGGTGATGCAACAGTTGCAGCAGTTGAAGGCTGTGGGAGCGCGGATGCTTGAGCCGCTGACTGGATCGGCGGAAGTCTATCGTTGTGTATCTGATACTGTGCAAGAGATGAAGAAGCTGGTCCTTGTGGGCCAACAGGTGGTGAGTTATGTGGTGGCGTCAGCATGTCAGATGGACCAAGAGGGCGTGGAAGTGGTGGCAGTGGTGACATTGGAGCAACAGGCGGTGGTAGATGACCGTGCATAAGTGGCGATCCACGAGCGAGAAAGGCAGGTGATCCTTCATCTTTGATGGCGGCGACTAGTGGAGGAAGTGTGTTATCGTGCTGCTGTTGTTGGAGTTGCTGCTGTTGGAGCTGTTGTTGTTGGAGTTGCTGCTGCTGATCCACCTGCTGTTGTTGATGCAACGCGTGAGCCAGGTGCATAAGGCCGGACGCGTCGGACTGAGGACGAAGTGCAGGACTTGCAGATGCAGCATGTCGTACTCGCTGAGGTCGCTCTTGAGTTGGACCAACAGAAGGAGTCAACGGAGCGTCATGCTCTCTATTGTGTTTGCGACCGCGGGTGGATCCGTTGGCAGATCCGGCGGAAGCAGCGGTTGATCCAGCACTGGATCCGTTTGCCACGGGGCTGGAACCCGCGTGATGCGGGTGTCGTATTCTATTGCGGGACTTGATAACATCAGTCTTGAGCGAGATCGGGCGGGATCTGCCGTGAAGCTTGAGAAAGAGGCCGCAGGCATTGCAGAGGACGGATCCGGAATCATCGCGGCGCCAGAGCGGGGTCGTGGAGGTTTGGCAGTTCTGGCATACAGGAGGTGCACCGGAAGTGGCGGCTGCGTTTGGTTGCAAGCGCGAGGGCGACGTGGCCGAGTGCGACGGCGTGACAGCGGCGGCGAGGGTCATGTTGGACGTCGTGGTGGTGGTGGTGGTGATGGCGGTGAGCCAGATCGACGCGATAAGATAGGCGATAGACGATAGACGATAAGGCGGCAGTGAAGCGGATCGCAGCGGAGAAGAAGGGCGAGAAGCAGCCGCGGAAGACGGTGGTGGCGACAGCGAGGTAACAACGAATTATAGCAGAGCAGAACCGACCCAGACCAGAGTCGTGAAGCGGCAGAAAGAGTCCAGGACGGGCGGTGAGGATAAAAGACTTCACCCAGGATCCAGGACGCTTTTGTTTGGGGAAGCAAGTGACCGCCACAAACCCCAGAGAAAATTTTTGCGCGTCAGCAGAAGAGCATTTAATTACGGGATTCAGCCACAGTTTACCGTCCGAGAAGGTTGCATGAGCACACATGTCCGTATCTACACCAGATGGTCGCGTGGCTGCTATCGCCGTTTGGCCTTGCTCTTTCTACGGCATTGACTGCTTTTGCGGGCGCTTCTCTGCAGAGGCAGTGGTGCTCTGCTGCTCGCTGGGCACCGAGCAGCTGCTGCTCTCGCGAAGACGCCCAGTCCAGGCCGCGCTCGAAGGAGCGATCCGTGCGGGCGACTCACCTTTCAAGATGGATTATATATGAGCTGTGACCTCACAGCTAAGTCGATATCGAACCACCACAGCACCACCAGCCAGCATCCAGCACCACAGCGACGCATGACGAGGACAATCACCGGATTGCTCTTTGCCTAGAACCAGCACACCCGGCCGCTGTTGCCAGCCAGTCAGCCTCTGTTTTGCTGTGCCGGCGCTATCGAGCCAATCGCCAACGTGGTGCTCAAAAAGCGCCACCGCCGCAGCGGCCTTCCCCGACAGCGGTGACGTCGGCTTAGAGAGGGCGTGTGTGCTGCTTATGCGCCGATTATGTAAGTGTGAGATTTGTATGTGTGAGCGTTTGTGTATTGTTAACTTATCAAGTTGTAATGCAATCTTGCATACGCAGGTACAGTAATTCTCCAATTTACCATCC
The DNA here is from genome assembly GCA_030568365.1 of Myxozyma kluyveri. Classification (NCBI taxonomy): domain Eukaryota; kingdom Fungi; phylum Ascomycota; class Lipomycetes; order Lipomycetales; family Lipomycetaceae; genus Myxozyma; species Myxozyma kluyveri. The sequence continues at coordinate 26,258 of JAJLTX010000071.1, forward strand.
AGACCATCTCTCACTCCAATTCCATTGCCTTAACCGCCCCTCACTCCTTTGTGTAACTGTAGCCATCTCAACCACGCCCTATATCTTGTTCGATAATGTATTCATTCACCCATCACTGTGTCTTCTGTCGTGTATTCACACTCACAAAGTGATATAACAGGATTAGTCCCATCATCACTACTCCGAGTGAGATTGCCACCGTGTTCAATTGTTTGTCTGTGATCATTGTTGATTATCGCGTGTCTGCTGAGTCTGTGACGCTTTAACGTGATGTGATGTGATGCGATGCGATATTCGCTGGCTATTCGATACGAGATGACTGCGCGATGTCGTGTGATTGATTATTCAACTGCGATTACTTCTAAGTGCCGAGTCACTTCGCATTGAATCCTCCGATTGATGTAGATGTCGTGTTTGATAGAACAGAAACGTCTCCTCAATCCACACTTTTCAAGCCCTCGTTTACAACACAAACCCCACATCATTCACTCTCACGGCATCTCATCTGTCACTCACATTTTTGTATTCATGAACCATCAATCTTCACCAGATTCATCCAAGGGCGCATCATTCATTAGCGTGCTATATATTTCATTAGCATATTTTTAAATACTCACATAACACTTGCCGCTTTTTGGTTATAAAGTGCATTTCTAATTTATTGCATTTGGAGTTTCATTTTATACCTTTAAGTACTGTTTCATCTGTATCATCTGCATCATTATTCACAATGCCACCAAAGAATAAACCTGATAAAGCACAGATTGCTAAAAAGCAACAGTCTGTAGCTGACAAGACATTTGGTTTAAAAAATGTATGATCTCACACTTTACTTTATACTTTAATTTTATGATAGAGCGCTAACAGAAGTAGAAAAATAAATCAGCCAAAGTTCAGAAATATGTTGAACAAGTTGAGAAACAAGGAGTTTCAGGTCTTCAAAAGAAGAAAGAAGCAGAGCAAGCAAGAAGATTAGCAGAGAAAAAAGCTGCCGAGAAATCGAAACTGGATGATTTGCTTCGTCCTGTTATTCAAACTCAAAAAGTACCTTTTGGTGTTGATCCGAAAACTGTTATTTGTGTGTTCTTTAAACAAGGACAATGTACTAAAGGAACTAAATGTAAATTCAGTCATAATTTGGATGTTGAAAGGAAAACACAGAAGAAAGATTTATATACCGATGATAGGAAACCTGCTGATGATATGTCTACATGGGATGAAGAGAAGTTACGATCAGTAGTTTTATCGAAACATGGAAATCCAAAAGCAACTACAAATATCGTTTGCAAGTATTTCATTGAAGCCGTGGAAAATAGAAAATATGGTTGGTTTTGGGTATGTCCTAACGGAGGTGATCAATGCATGTATAGACATTCATTACCCAATGGATTTACATTGAAAACAAATGAACAAAAAGCAGCAGATAGAGCAGCAGCTGCCAATAAACCAGTTTTGACACTTGAAGAATTTTTGGAAACAGAACGACATAAACTTGGAACTAATTTAACACCAGTTACACTTGAAACATTTATGAAATGGAAACAAGGTCGAAGAGATAAAAGGGCTGCAGAGGCTGATTTACAAAAGAAGAAAGACGAGGTCGTGCATTCAGGCAAATGGTTATTCGATCATGGTAAACTTAATAATGCTGTTGATAGTGATAGTGAAGATGAAGATGATGATGTTGATGGTAAAGCTTGGAATATGGAAGAACTAAGGAGAAGAGCTGAAAGTGTGGATGGTGATGATGAAGGTGATCCGGGTGCTCCACCTGATGCAGAAAATTATGATTAGTAGATACACTTTTTAATTTACATTGTACAATTTTACATTCAATACATTACGATGTTTATTTATGTTATAATTTTATTCACTTGTAGAAACGCAAAGCAGTTATTTATTTTAAGCCAATTTTTTGGCAGCATATAGTACTAACACAGCTTATATAGCATACTATCAAGGTGCTTACAGTTCTTGAATAAGTGGTTTAGCATCGCCACTCTCTTCTTCACCAGCTTCTTCAACTTCTTCAGTACCTTCTGGTCCCAATTCTTCATCATCTGAATCATCGCCCATTCCGAAAGATGATGGTCCTCCCATACCTGGCATACCACCCATTCCACCTCCAAGTGCTGATCCAAGATCACTTCCAAGTGATGAGAAATCAAGTCCTCCCATTCCTGGCATTCCTCCCATTCCTCCCATACCTCCCATACCTCCCATACCTGGCATACCTGGCATTCCACCCATCATACCCATATCATCTGGAGGTGCAGTTTCCTGTTCGTCTTCATCAACCCACTACATCACAATATTAGCAAAGTCCCATCAATCCACAAAACAAAAGAAGAAAACGTACCTTATCGAAATCAGTCTTTAACCAATGTAACTTTCTCTTCTCCTTCAACAATCTAGGCCAAAACTCCTCTTTCTTTTCCTTCTTCCTTAAAACAAACACCGTATCTCTACCAGTAGTAGCATAATGACTATTTTCAGGATCAACTTCATCAAAGAATTCAAGTTCAACAGCATATTCTTTTCCTGAAGCTGATGTACCACTAAATGATAATGCAGTTGAAGTTAATTTAATTTCTGGCTTTTCAACATCTGCTGCATTGATTGTTAAATAAACTAAATTCTTCTCATCAACTGTTGGGTTGGAACGTTGTGCCCATAAAACCTCAGGTGTTGCTGGTGCCATTGTTATTTCTATAAGACAACATATTAGTATGGATTCAATTAAATAAAGAAGTATTTCATTAATTGATAAAGTGAATCATAAAAGGTCAGCCAGATCATCTCAACGTCAAAATGATCCACAGCCTTCTTTCACAAGAATCAGCAAACAAAATATTAAATTTCACTCACAGTTTAGAAATAAATAAGCTTTATAATAAAGATGTGATTTGTAAATAAGATCTCAAATATTACAATTGTGTAATAAATCAATTGGTTGTCTGGTAAGTACTCGAATATGGAAGAAGTGAGAACGATGAGTGGCTTTCTAGAAAAATTCAATCGAGTCCTGCGACGACTTGCGCCGCACGGTTTCGGGGACGGGTATTAGGGTTACGAGGGTGACCACATCCTACAGTACAGGCACAACAAGTTTTCGAGGATAGAAAGGCTACTAGACCTCCTAACGATTGTATATGGTTAATTCTACAGAGATTGAATGATACAATACTTGTTTAATAATAATACATATATATATATACAGAGTGCTTTTAATTATAAACTCAAATCCTCCTATGCTGCCCATCACCTCTTCCACGAAACGAACCTCTGCCTCTCGCGCCTCTTCCTCTACCACCAAACCCACCTCTTGAACCCATTCCAGAGTTTTTATTACTTTGTTTAGCATTTTCACTAGCAATACTAACATTAATAACTCTTGTACCAAGTTTCGTCAAATCTAACTCTAGAGCTTTCTTAGCATCATCACTTTTTTCAAATGTAATAAATCCAAATCCTTGATGCGTATGAAATAATTCATCATCTTTATTAGTCGGTAAATGAATTCTTTCAACATTTCCATATTTTTCAAACATTGTTCGAATCGAAGGTTCTTTAATTGAAACCGGTATGTTTTTGATATATAACTCTCGTCCTTCATATACCGCTCCATGTCGTTTTTGCCGTTGAGTCGGATCACTCAATTTCACAATCAATCGACGCTCTTTCTTTGCATTATCACCATTTTCGTTCCCGTCACCATTTACACTTCCATTTTCATCAATTGAATCAATTAAGGGAGCAATACTATTATTCAAAGCATTCATAGCATTAACAGATTGAGATTCATCTTGATATTGTAAATAACAAAATCTTCTTTTATTATTAACAGTTAACGAAGGAAATCTGATTTCAATAATTTTACCAAATGGCTCAAATAATTTTTTAATATATTCTTCATTTGCAGTCGATGGAAAATTAGTTATCCATAAAGTAGTATTTTCTGCTATTTTAACTGTTACTAATGATTCTGAGGCTGCTGATAATGGTTTTTGATCTCGTGTTCGTCCTGATAACGCTTCTTGTCGATTTGAAAATTCAACTGTTGCTGTCGCAGTTGTTGCTTGTGGTATTATTTTAATTTCCACAATTTCACCACACTAAAATAACAAGTGTATTAGTAATTAATCAACGCATAGATTAAATGAAAAGAAGTGACTCACATCTTTAAAAAATGCCCGTAATTGCTCCTCAGTAACATCAGCAGGTAAGTTCTCAACTGAAACTGTATTATGCTCTCTATCACGAGCAGGTTCAGTTGGTTCGATTTTGGCTTTCTTTGCTACAACTTCTGTTTCTTTAGCTGCTGGCTCGTTATCAATTTCCTTTCGTTTATTTGATTCAGGCTCTTGTACTTCTTCTTTCACTGTACTTTCAGTTGTACTATTAGAAGATGTACTATTAGAAAATGTCCCATTAGCAGCTTCCATTGCTTTTCTTCTTAACACAGCTCTTGAAACTTTTCTAGAAAGAACTTGCGCTTGGTCAACAGTACCAGCCGTCCCATGAATATTTTCATATACATTCAGCATATCACAAACTTTTTCAGGATCATCTAATAATTTAATACTAGCAGCTTGAATAAGTATATTAGCAGGATTTCTAAATTCAGGTGTTGGTTGAGTTAATTGAAAATTATATTCCCATGTAAATTTCTTAATCCAATATGAAGATTCTCTTGAATGTCGCTTAGATAAATCATTCCATATTTTACGTACTTTATCAATTTTTTGATTTGAGGTCAAATATGAAATTGCAAGTTGTGAAAGTTTATAACTTGTATCTTTTCGTTTATTGATTGGAAATAATTCATCATAATGCTTAATAACTTTAATAATTTCATCTGCATAAATTAATCCTTTTTGACTTCCTCTTCTAACTGCACCAAGATATTCAACTGCTGCATTTGAATAATCTTCTGCTGAATTATCAAGTAATTTTAACTCATTAATCGAATTCCAAATTTCGTATACTGGTCTTGAATAGTTTTTAACTTGCTTACTCATATAAACTCTTTCACTTGTTCTCATATAATGACCCCATAAATTCCCACTTTTGGGACATCCTTTAACAGATCTTTTACATACTTTCTCAATTTCATTTATACCAAAGTTATATTCTATCATGAATAAAATATAGCCTTCCCAAATTGCTGGAATTGTAATAGTACTTCCACTACCATCAGAGCTGAAAGTTCTTTCATAAAGTGTAATTACAAACTCTTTATTTATACTTTTCGAAGGCTGTGAAACAACTGAATCAATGTATTGAGCCCAAATACTTGTTAATTCTTTCTTATTGATATCCTCACTTGATAATATATTTGAAATGTAATCTTCAAAATATGAAATTTCATTTAATGTTCGTTTTGCTGAAGCGACAAGTTTATTTGCTGAAATTAATTCTGACTCATATTTTTCATTTAAATGTGTGGTTATAAATGATGAATATTCTGAAAATGTATCGGAGATTGTTGAATGTGGAATTTTTAATCGTGAAAGATAACATCGTTTAACTAGATTTATTGAATCTGGTGTTGGCGTTGGTTTTAATGATCGAAGATGCCAGTCGCGATATAATGACCATACTTTTTGACTCTGTAAAATCGTTAGTAGTGCTTTTAATATGACAAAGTGAAGAACTTACTTCAGTTATACAATAGGCTGTAGCATTTACTGCATCAACCAAGACTCCAGTAACCAATTCCGTAGTAAACACTCGATTTGAATCAGGTACATTTTCAGCAACTTCATTATCAAATCCCTTGACAACATAATTGATATACCGACACCATAAATTAATAAACAGTAAATCTGCAACACTTTTCCGATAAATTTCCAAAGCAATACTAACTCTTTCTTTAACCTGATCATCATCCGCACCACTTTCTTTAATTGCTTCAACAAATGTTTCACAATCATCTAACCATTTCGACCAAAATTTCTCGTCCATTATAAATAATTCTGAAACTCGCTCTCGTTCATCATTAAGTTCTTCTGATAAATCTCCAAATGCTCCTCCCGCTTTATCAAGTAATTCAAGTAATTCAATATGTGAATTATATTTTTGTGGTGTTAATACAACTGCTTCAATTAATGCTCCAAGTTTTTCTGCATCCTCTTCTGTAAATACAATGTCCTCATTATTTAATGAATTTGAAATATCATCATATTGTTCTGCGTTTGCAATAGGTTGATCGACCTCATGGGTATTTGAGTCGATCTCCATTTTGATGTGTTGAACGCGTGTGATCTGATCTGTAATACTTGATCTACATCGACACTTGACCACGATAGTATAACCACAGTCAATCAAATCAACACCAGTAGTAAGTTAAATACGCAGTATACGTATTCTACTGTAATCCACACGTGAATAAAGGCTCCGTTTATTACAGTTTATTATAACTGCAAAATATATGTACGTAACTGTATATAGGGCGTGAAGGCCGACGTCACGAAGAAAGGTTAGGGTGCGACGCACCGCGGCACATTCCCGCATCCATCGTCGCATACAGTTATCATTTACCAATTCAATTTAGCAACCATGCAAATATACCTCCTATGAATTTAATTTTCGAAAATTGCATACAAGGAAACAATGATTGTACGCGTTTATGGAGCAATGGAGTATATTGTAGTCGGGAAAGGCAATTGACAAGTCTGACGTACATTAGGCGTTTGAGTGGAAATCCGGCATCCTAGCATGTCAACTATCACACTATCAAACACGATGTGAGACTTCTATGACAATTGATATCGAGCATAGACTCTCATCACATTAACCCACGCGCAAGTCGGCAAAGCCATCTATTTTTTTATTTTTTTTTTGTATCAGATGTTTATTAACTATAAACAACAAGACATACCTTTTAAACAAAAGTCAGAATGAAAATGAATAACACTAGTGAAAATGAATAAACAGAATAAGAATAATGATGAATAATGAGCATAATGGAAAAGAAAAAGTGACTTTGAGGACGCGCATGAAAATCAGTAGCGCATGTTTTTTGCTTGCTGCTTGGAAATTCCAATGCTTCTCCCTTGACAAAACTTAGTGCATACGACGGGGGTCCATATAGTTCGCCATCAGATCCTGCCCTCTTCTCATAGCTCAGTGAGCAATTACCATCAACCGCTATAAACACTCGTCGATTACTTTGTTCTTCGATGGATGTAAAGCAAACACGGCATTTTCCGGATGGAGACATCTTTTTATATTTCGCTCCGGGTTGTAAATCTGGCATTTCGACCGTCTGCTTGTCATAGAGGTCTAGCATCGTCAAACACGGATCTGCTAAAATGCGAGACTCATACCTTACTTGACTTGAACAGATACTTGACAGCTGTAATCTGAGTGCAAATCTCCAGATTGATATGAGATCTGTACTTCAGACAGGTAAGGGCTGTATGGTACAACATATTCCGCACCGACGGCAAATGGAATATTGTCGTGCGTAAATGTGTATTTGTGGGCGCTTGCACACCGACAATATTCGGGGTAGCCATCTTCATTGACAGTGGTCTCTTCCTGAAAAGGCTTAGGGAAATGCTTGGATCACTGCTGCGTATCACCTTTCTTTACCATGCCAGCCAGGAGCATGAATCATTTGGGATGTGATGATATCGTACAATTCATCAGCACCTTCGTATTCACCAGGCCCAGAAAGCTCGGCTCATAGTCGGCGTGATTCACGATCAAGATGAATTAGCATATGCATATGTGGAAGACCACGCTTCTGGTACTCAATTGTATATACCAGACCAACCCAATTGCCAAGCAAACCAGCCTGATCTCTTTAACAAAGTTTCTTATTGCCGCATGACCAATTCGATCTTTCTTATTGAATGTATGCACAACAGCAAATTCCTCGCAGGTGTACTTTGGCAATCCTGGGTTCTCAGCATTCTATAAGAAGAAGTTACTGAAGACTTGAATCACCCAGGTATCACGCTCCAATCAAAAGATCCAAAATCTAGCGAATTCATTAGACAATAATTTAAAAGCAAAAATCACAATCAATACAGCTTCATCAGCGTACCGAACAATGTCTCAACAAAACTGTGAGTGATTGATTGGATTATTAGCACCGTGCCAACTCTGGAATCGATGATGATCAGCGCGTGTTACTGTGGTTTGATAGGGCATAAATATTGTCGAAAATATTGTAAACACAACAGCGATTTAATCAAAATCAGGCATTATAGCTTCTGTAGCATACTCTCAATTTGTATTAAAATAAGTATCTGTAATCCCTCGACTGTATTTGCGATGAAAGCGTGAAAAATAGGTAAGTTATAGTTGTGAAACGGCCTATGATGGCGTTCGGTCGTGGGGTACGGTGGCGGGAGGACCGACGGCGGGTAGTTTGTAGCGATACTACCGAGACGATATGAGTTATAGTGATATATTCACAATATATACGTTAACAACAAAATCGTCAGCGTGAGGAAACGGGAGAGAGACCATCGCTGTGCGACCCCGGGTCCCTTCCGATATATAGGGATTCCTCACGCTGAGCGTACAAACTATAATCAAATAACAACTGATAAACGCCCACTCGGACCACCTTCCTCGGCCTCTTATCGGACCTCTCCACCCCCGGCGCCGACGGCGACTTGCCTAGAGGAGTGGAGGTCGGGTCTAAGAGACCTCGGCGGTGTCCGTCTGTAATAATAGTACCACGCGGATCACGCAAAAGTCTGGCCGAAAAAATTGTAGATACATCGGTAAGTCAATCAAATCAAGCATTCAATCTTCTATAGCGCACTTAAATTCTGCTATAACAAACAATTGCATTGCTGATGGAATCGTGAAAAACGGAGATGAAAGGAGTGATCTCTGGTATACTGTAGGTAGCAGATCCAGGTACAATAGCCAAAGTGTCAAGCAGCTTTGACAGATGTGGCTATGTCACGTGGCTGTGCTGCGGCTGTGCTGCTGCGCCCCGATGCCCAAAACCAACGTTCCTCCAAAATCTTCACTCGCCACATTGTAAACACCAGTTCATCAACACTCAAGCCACTTGAACATCCCACGTTTAGATCGCGATCTACTGTTGGCCATCGTTTCGAAATTAAATAATAAATTAAAATGTCTTCAATGTTAGCTGCAGGTCCTCAACCTGCTACTCCAGTTCATTCGCAAGGCAATGGTGCCCCTTCTGTTGGGCCTCAAGGAGGCTCTTTACCTTTACCGCATTTACCATTACCGTTGCAAGGTGGTGTAGGAATGGGTGTCGTTGATGGACATGCGAATGGAAGTGGATTAAATACTCCCGGAGGAGTAGGTAACTCTAATGGAGCTGGAAATGGTTCAAGTGGAAATGGAAAGAAACATCAATGTCCTAATTGCAGTCAATCATTTACAAGACACCATAACTTGAAGTCTCATTTATTGACGCATTCGCATGAGAAGCCATACATGTGCACAACATGTAATTCTAAATTTCGCAGATTACATGATTTGAAACGACACTTAAAATTACATACAGGAGAAAAGCCTCATGTATGCGAGAAATGTGGACGAAAATTTGCAAGAGGTGACGCGTTAGTTAGACATGGTAAAGGACCAAGTGGCTGTGCTGGACGTGGTGATGGCGAAAATTCAGATGATGATGAAGATGGTAATCAACAAGGTCAAAATGAAAATGATACTCCTTCTGGTGTTGCTAATCGTGCTTCTGTTGGTTTGAGAACCTCTGCTGCTGTCCCGTCGGAATATCATACTCCATCTGCTGGAGCGCGTCAGAGTTTACCTTCTATTAGAACTCATGATCATCATCCTTTACAACAACAACAACAACAGCAACAGCAACAGCAACAACAATTACAAAAATCAATGTATGCACTACCGGTTGCATCAGCATATTCACCAGCAGTTGCGGAATCTAATAGATTAATGAATCCATTACCTCTCGCGTATCCACATCATCATCAAAACCAGCAACAAAATCAATTAGCAACGCCAACGTCATCATCATCAGTTCAAAGCATGTCAGCTAATGCATTTTTACAACCACAGCAAGCACAACAACAGTCTCAGCAACAACAATATTTACATGCTCAGCAAGCTGCTGTTACTGCTGCAGCTGCTCAACATCATCATACTTCTTTAGAAGAAAATCTTTGGACTTATGCAAGACATTTGGAAGATAAATTAAAACTCACTGAAGATAGAATACAAAATACTGAAGAAAGAATGAGAGAAATGGATCAAAGACTACAAAGAGCAATGATGAGAATTAGTAGTTTGGAACAATCTATGCCGAGACAATAAATAGTCTAATATTTACTTTGTCATCTATTTTCTACTTCATCTGTTACTAATATTTGCAGTATTCTGTGCTATGTATTTATGTATTTTGTAGTATTCTGTGTTACGTTATTTATGTTTGGTTGTGGCGCTTGTTTGTGGGTTATCTTACGTTGAATGGATGTTGATGGGGACGTGTAATTATCTATTGTAGTTGGTTTATCTATGTACTGTATACTAGTGATTTAATTTATATATTTTATTATGAAGCGAGATAATACTTGCTCTATTAAAAAATTTAGTTCGCAACTAGAATAATCACTATATACCGTAGCATACGTACACGCGAATAAAATACAAGTGCAAAGCCGGCGAAGTAAACAAACCAGAACATGCAATGCAAAGTACAAACCCCACCTACGCCGTCATCAACCCGGAATCAAATTTAAAATTATTAAACTCCCGAAGCTCGACATACCACCAAAAGTCCAACAGAACACCACTCAACAAGTCAATTAAATAATAGTAATAGTACGTGCTTTAAAAATGGTTTTAATGCCATTAATTACACGTACAAATGTGCTTAAAAGTACGTTAATAAAAATAAATAATCATACAATTGCAAATGGAATTGGGATTCGAAAGTTTAGTTCAAATGAAGTATTAATGAAACGGTCAGGATTTTTTTCAGATTGGTTAAATAATGATAAAGAAGATAGTACAAAAGAAAGAGTAACTAAAGAAAATGCAAGTGAAGAATCTGATTCACTTTTCGATAGAGTTGCACCTGGTAGTGGTACTTCACCTGAAGTATTTGATATGCTGGATATGAATGCAGAAGCGCAAAGAGCTAGAGCTAAGAGAGAATCTGCAAGTAGAAATAAAACACAAGAAGAAATTGAACAAGAGAAATTAAATGAAACTATTGATAGATATGGTACTGGTTCAAGTTCAGATATTAGTGCTACAGGTGAAGATGTTGAATTAACTGAAGAACAAGCTCTTGAAATTAGAAAAACTATGAAACCTGAAGATGATAAAGAATTAATGGAAATAATTCGACCAACACCACAAAGTACATTAGATGCATATTTAAGTCCATTACAAAAAGCAGTTTATTTAAGACAAACACAAGGAATTGAAGATCCATTAATCATGGGAAAAAATTATAAATTAAAAATTACACCTAAATTAGAAAAATTACTGGAACCAAGTGTTTGGATTAAAAGTTATACACAAAGTGGTAGTGTTAAAAAAGTTACTCCTTTCTTAAGATCTTTAAGAGGTATGACTGTTCATGCTGCAATTGCTCATTGTCATTTTAATGTTAAACATATTGCAAAAGAGATGGAAAAAACTTTATATCGTGGTATCGAAGAAGCTAAAGCTTTAGGTATTTCTGAAAATGGATTGTATATTGATTCAATTTGGTCAGGAAAAGAACCAAAACCAAGTGCAACATTATCATATTTAATTGATTATAAAGGAAGAGGTCGGGCTGGAATTAAAAGAAGAATGGAACATCATGTTATGATGGTTTTAAAGACTCCAAAAACTTTGAAAAGAGTTAATGAAAATAAAGAAAAGAAAATTCTGAAAAAGAAAGCATGGGTTGCATTGAAGGATAAACCATTTTATTATAAATCAGGTTCAAATTATACTTGGTAATTTAAGAATTTGGTGATTTGAAGTACGATGAGTTGTTTGTATATAGGTGAATTTAGTACATAGATTTAAATGCAATGCAATGCAATAACAATACAATACAAGACAACACAATAAACAACATTAGAAGAATCTACTTATAAGATAATAAGTAGCACCAGTAAATCTAACAGCAGCAAGAGCGGCAACAGTCCAAAGGACAACTTGTAAATAAATTCCAGCAATTTTTTCTTGTTGAGCAGCTTCATCAACTGCAGTTGTTGAATCAGATTCAGAAAGTAATTCGGAAACACTTGCAGTTTGCAAAACGACTGCGACGACAACATAATTACTTAACATCCAAACCAAAACAACAGCAGACCTAACTAATGCATAATAATCTTCTGCTTTTTCAGCTGGTGCAACTTCTTTAACTGGTATTACTTCACTTGCTCTTAATAAATTAACATTTGATGCATATGCTTCATTAATTGCTTGTGGATCTGTTAATAATGCAACTTTAGCTCCTTTGGAACTGGTCTTCGCAACACCTAAATCGTGTTTGCGTCCTGTATCTCCTTTAGTTCCCCAGGATACATCATTGATGTTACAAAATGCATAAACATTAAGAACGTTAATATATGAAGGGCTAATGAGTAAATATTGAAGGATCTGTAACGTCAGTACTTTGTCACCTTAAATAATAATTGGCAAGAAATACTCACAGAAGTAAACATATGACCAAATTCCAAAAACATGAAAGAAGCCACAAAATAAAGAATATAAGTTGAACCCAAAGAGATAACCATTCCACGTAAGATTGAATTTCTAAGGAATAAACTTAAATGAAAATCCGGATTATCAGCACGAACTTGTTGAACAGATTTAATCGAAACAAAAATAATTGCAAAAAATAGATACATCATTAAAAATGCAAAGAAAATTACAACTAACCAGTATACTTTTTTGGTTCCTTGTGGTTTATTTCCAAATGATAATACAAAACAAACTGCTAGACATCCCATATAAATCCATTCTAAAACAACACCAAGTACTCGACCTGGTGCGAAATTATATACGGTATTTCCCATACTCGCAGTTAAAAGACGGAAGACAAGGAAGAAATTTCCAATTGAAAACCATGAAAAAAGAATTGAAATGAATTGATAAAAAAATTCAATGTGTAAAAATAATTTACGTCCAATATTATGACTTGATCTCCAAATGTTAAAGGTATGAGTAAGTGAATATAAAGCAGCAAAGAAAGAACCATTAAGCCAACGACGGCGTTGGAGGATTAATTCAGCCAAATCTGATGGAACGTCAGTTTCTGCGTGTGCATCTTTAACATAACGAAGAACCCAGTTGCAATCCCTTTTTGAGACTAATTCGTAGCATAGAATTCTATCTTCGGCAAGATACATGTTCTTTGTAAAAATATTTGCATTCGAATTGTGAATCGTTTCACCATAGAAATATTTATCAAGTGGACCTGGTTCATTTGTGCTATGTGATAATAATGCATCATATCGATAAGCAGAGAAAGCACCTGGTAAAACTGAAATAAAACCAAATGAAGATTCAAGTGGCTTATCTAGAATATTTGACATTTTATATTCAAAGTTCTGAGCAGCAACAAGTGGATTGATTAAATTTCGGCCTTGCCTTCCTAATTCGGCCTTGATTTCACCGCATGCACCTCCAACATTTGGATACTTGTCAAACTCTCTCCAAAGTTTATATAACGAATCACTTCCGGGACGAGTTCCAGCATCAAGTAAAACGCAAACTCGTGGATTCAAAATTCTCGAGAAAGCTTCAAAGAACCAACGATGAGAGTTGATTTTCTTGGCGTTCTTTTCCTTGATACAGAATAATAACTGAACAGGAGCCATTGCTTTCTTGCCCTTTCGATCACCTGGTTCAACAAACTTGACCACTCCATTCTTAACTGAGTCAATTCCAAGCCTTGTGGTGTATTCGTAAAGATGAGCGGTAACATCTTGATCATCCACAGCATTAACTGCAACACCTTCTTGATAACAACCTAAACTAGCCATAAGAGCACGAGCACGTGGATTAATTTTATCACGACCATCAGCAACAACACAAACAACAATCTTTTTCCAACCGTCAACGCCCCATTTTCCATGTTTCTTATTCATACGACATATATGATTGATATTTTCAAATACGCCTTTAAGGGTTTTTCCAAGTAATTCATCGGATTCATTGTAAATAGTAACGACGACAAACATCTCAACATCACGAGGACTTGGGTAGATACGCTGTCGAAGAGTGTAAGCGTTAGAAGGAAAGTCTTTCGGCTCGCATGTTACGGCAGTATAACGCATGCAAGTATATTCACGGTAGTTTGAGTCTGCCTTTTCGGATTGAGTATATCCAAGACGATTGAGAAGATCTTCAGCAACAGGACAGTCGAGAACAAGATTACCGTTGTAAAGTTTGACGTGACGAGCTTCCTGGTGACGACGTGGCTGTTCACCATCGCGAGGAACTTGGTCTGGAAGAAGATGTGAATCAGTACCGGGTGGTGCGTTGGGATCAACTGCAATACCTGGAGGTGGTTGCATGTACCAATCGACAGTAGGAGCTTGGCCTTGCTCCATTGCAGACCCATAGTCGACGCCATTATAGCCATAGTTGTAAGCAGGTGCTGGTGGATAGTATGACGAAGGATCACCATAGAGATCAGCATCATCGTCACCGTCATCTTCGTCGTCAGCAACTTGGAAAGCAGTGTTGATGGCATAGTCGCCGTCAACGACACCTTGATTGCTATCCCTGTCTCCTAACGAGTACATTGAATTGTCACTGTATGGAGATCCATACTGATCGGGAAGTGGCTGTGAGGGGTCAAGGTACTGCATTGGCTGTTGCATGCCAGTTCCAGAGGGAATGCGGTGGGAAGGCTGGTAGCCAGCCGGAGGAGGCGAGAATGATGTGAGGGGGATCGAGTCGTCATCCGGCGGGGGCTGATATTGACCAGAATCGTAGGTGTAAAAGGTGTCAGGAACGTGAGGAAGATCAGGAGTTCGCGACATGCTGGATAGCTGAGCGACCTGCGGAAGCTGCGGTTGGTTGGACGAGGGATCGGGATAGTAGAATGCGCCCTGGTGGTGGGGCGAGAGCTGCTGTTGTTGCGAGTCGTGGCTCTGCTGGTACTGGTCAGGCTGGTACTGGTCAGGTTGGTAGTGGTCCTGTTGATACTGATCTTGCTGGTACTGGTCCTGCTGGAACGGCGGGTACTGGTGCTGATTATATTGCTGAGTGTACTGGTCGAACTGCTGGTCGTACTGGTGCGTATTGGGATCGTGGGCGTACACTTGCTGCGCAGCGTGCGCAGCGTACGCAGAGGGCGAGGGCGAGGGCGAGGGCGTGTATGTGCCGTCGGCAGAGAAGGTGTGTCCCTGGTCGAGGCCGACTGGCGCGCCGGCAGGAAGACCAGCGTTGTCGTCGTCGGCGTAGCTGTAGTCGGCCGAGGTGCTCTGGTCGGCGGATCCATGGCGGGGCGGGTAGCCGCCTGTGGTGCGAGTTAGCTGAGTAGGAGCAGAGCAAGGGGGCGACTGAACTGCAATTGAACATACCGCTGTTGTGAGAGTTGCTGTCCATTGGCGGTCTGGTGCAGCGCTTCGTGAGGGTGACGGTGGAGCGCAAGGGGTGTACTTATAGAGCGGTTCGAGCTGCAGAGCGCGGGGAGAACAGGAGCAGGCACAGGCACAGCAATCGCGCACAGCAGTCAGCGCACAGCTAGTCCACCGCAGAGCAGTCACGCGCGTTGTGGTTCTGCTGCGGACCGTCTGCGCCAACCTGTACCGCAGCAACCGCAGCGTCTGCAGCGCACGACGACGGTCAACAGCCGGCGTTTCGTGGGCGTTTTGCCCGCGACGCGTCACGCCCAGCCACAGCCGGCCAGAATAAACTGCGCTGCGCCCCTGCTGCGCCGCACAGGGGCTGCGCCGTCGCTAAGTGTATCTCATCACTGCCCATCTGTAGCCGAGCCATGGTTCGCTCACCTGCTATATTTACTCTTACTCTATTTACTGTACCTTTATAGCTTCATGTCACGGCTTCCTTCGTGACCTCATATGCGCTCCTAGCTGAACAGTCACGCCCGTCCTGCCGCCAGCCGTTCGAGAAACACCCTGCTAAAGTGGTTCAGCTGCTGGAAGCTCTGGTTAAACCCATCTGGGCCGCCGTAGTACGGGTCGCTTACTACTGCACTCAGCTTGCTGTCTTCTTTGTGGTCGCCAAATAGTGATACTATAGACACAGAGATAGAAATAGTTAGATATTGTAATTGAGTACTTGTGTGAAAGTTGAGATGTACGCACTCTTGGCTTTGCTGTTCGCTGGTCGCAAGTACTCTAAATCTTCAAGGTTCTCCCGGTCCTATAACACAACACGGTCAGTACGGCAGCAATGAAGTAGCAACCAGTTGCATACTGTAACATGCGTAACGTACCATGGCAAATATATAATCAAACTGATGAAAATCCGCTGCTCTCTGCCCATACAATTAGCACCCTCTCCACGGCTCTCCTATCATCATAGTTGATCAACATACGACT
This sequence comes from Myxozyma kluyveri, assembly GCA_030568365.1. NCBI lineage: Eukaryota > Fungi > Ascomycota > Lipomycetes > Lipomycetales > Lipomycetaceae > Myxozyma > Myxozyma kluyveri. Next base: position 42,763 of record JAJLTX010000071.1, read on the forward strand.
TTGCGTGACCGATGTGACACTGGTACTCCGTTCTCTTTACAAGTCTGAACTGTTCTTCTATCAGGTGAATCTCCAACGTGAAAACCTGATGTTCCAAATGAATCAATATCACTAATCAAATGATTCATTTTCATATCTTTCACAACATGTCGCATCACTGCTCTGCGATTTGTTAGTTTTCAATTTGATCCATTTGCTTATTGGTTCTTATAAAACCACGTACTCGGCCATTGGAGATCGACATCTAAAGTAAATATTAGTATTATACTCCGAATAGAAATTGCACAAGTAATGTAACTCATGCAGCGCTCAGACTTACATATTTCCCAAGCAGCAAAACGCGACCGACACTTTCTCGACATCCCCGAGCTCGCTTTCGGCGTCTGCTGTCATTTCTGTTCGAGCAACCACTCCAATTACAATTCTATCAACAGTATCACTCTCGGCGCATCCTAACGCTCTCAACTGCTCTCAACGCCAGAAACCAGAGAAGGTCTCGCCAATTTATATCGCGAGAGTGACCCCCATTCTGCCGCATGTCACGCGGCAATCATGTCCTTTCCGGGGCCCCCACTCACACACTCCTCCTCATCAATCATCGCCAGTACCGCAGTATGCTACTTCCTCTTTGGTGTGCGATCATGAAAGACATTTGAGCATGGGTTCGCGGGCTAGATTTGTGCCGTTGGTGACGACGAATGAAGTGTTGGATACAGAAGGGAGACGTGGTAAGAGAACGGTGTTCAGACCAAGAAGGAGGATAGAAAGAGTTATTCATGAAAGCGAGTCTTACGAGCACATTGATGAGCCAAGTAGTAGTCCTGCGAGGCAATATGAGAGTACCAGTGCGGGTGTTAGAGATTTAGGGAATGTGCGGAATGGACCACGGTTCGTGAAGCACGAAAGACGCGAAACTGTCGAAAATATAGTCAGTGACGAAGACGACCGGGAGGAAGAGCTTGAAGATGTATTTGCAAGTGAAGATCAATATGATGAGAATGAGATAGCTCAAGAAATTATAGAATCATCACAACCTGTTTACGATATTGATATTGAATCATCATCTGTTTTGGAATCATCACCTGCCGTAAGGATGTCTAATACTTTTTCATCTCGAGTTATTCATTCCGCGGAAGAAGGAGACGACGATGATGACGATGACGACAGCAACACCAGTACAGTTATTTTAGATTCACCAGTCGACCATGCTCCAACTCATCGATTCATTCCAATTTCAAAATCACCAATAATCAAATCTGAAACTCCACAAAAACCAGCAGTATCAGCAATTGCATTTGAAAATATGTTAAATGGGAAACAAAAGAGTTTATTTGCACAAGATGAATATATTGATTTAGAATCTTCAATATTAACTTCTGCAAAAAGATATAATGAAAATTTAAATAGTGGGAAAGATGGATTAGCTGGTTTTGTTACTGCATTAATTATTAAACAACATAGTGATGTTCAATTTAATTATACACGAGCTCCTCCACCAGCTTCTGCTCAGAATGCAAAGCAATCAAAATTTCAATTAACTATGCGTGAGTATGAAACTTATATTGTTGCTGAAGAAAATAAAGGATATACTCGTGGAACAAGAAACTATGCTGGATATACATTTGCAAAGATACGACGATGTCGTGATATTGATGGTGATATTCAACAAGATGGGAATTCAATATGGTGTGTGTTATTAGATGGAACAAGTGGAGCACCGTCAACTATTAAAGATTATATGATTGCAGAATCGAATTTAGATTTAGAAGAAACTACAGGAACCAAAATATCAATGACAGCAAGATATCTTACTGATAGGAATTTAGCTAAAGGAGTTTACTTAAGATTATATAAACCAATTTGGTGGATTTCGTTATCAGATAAAGATGCGCTCGATTTATATCGTGTTGGATATGATAGTATAGAAGAAGATAATGAAAAGGGGATTGAAAATGGAAAAGGAACGGATAATGGAGTTAAGGTAATGGTATGTGCAAGGTGGTTGGTTTTGGATGATATTTGAAATGAAATTGCTGTAAATTTTATCTCTATTATCCTTTCGTAGCTTCATTTCAAATGCTCAGATGGCAAAGGCTGGTCTGTTCGCTTTCGTGTAGCATACAAGACAAGTTCACATTTCTTCTGGACCCTCAAGGTCTATTGAAGATATGCTTTTCAGTTATTGTTAAAGTATTACAATTGCATTGTAAATAGGTTAATGTATACTATAATAAACTTTGAAGTAAGTTGATCGATATACTACTCTCTGTTTGCGATGGCTGCACGTCGTGTACAGCATACGCGTGTATAGCAGGAATACTTAATTCCTAACTGCCATCGCTTTTTCATTTCATCGATTCGTAAAAGATATCGTACTGGAATTAAGATGGATGTCGGTACACGTCGCGTCGCGTCGCCACGCGTCGATATGTGAAAGTACTAGCCCGTCTTGCTTACCACGCGTCGTGCATCAAGTCACGTGCAAGTCTGCGTGACAACAGTGTTAGCAGTAAACAAGCCAACATTTGTCACACGCTGGATCGCGCGTTAGATCGAGTCACTCACTCAGTCACTCACTCGCTCAGTCACTCACTCACTCCAGCTAGATTTTTTAATCGCCACCTTCAACCAAAGTCATTAGTCCATCAACATCTCAAGGGTATAAACAAGTATCTCATCTGATCATGATAAAACAAACTTGATCCGCGACTTTTCGTGGTGGCATCAACAGCAATACCGCTGAATATAGTCCCGCAAAGCACCAGGACGTCAAATATATTAAGCTTTTGAAAGTTCACTGACAAGGATACAGTTGCTAACAACACATCAAAATAGGCCCGCGAGCACAACCTCTTTGTCGTCAGATGGCATCTTCATCTTGATGAGCTTGGCTCTTTCGCGACTGCTTTAATAAATCGATCAATCAATCAACCAATCAATCAATCGATCTTCTGAAGAAGGGGAGCAAGAGCACAGTTCAACACAGTCTTCCTACCACACGACACTGCTTCACACCACTTCTCATACTCTGCGCAACAAGCTGCTCGATGTCATGGATAATACCAACGTCAACGACAAGGCTTTGATAGAGCTTTTAGCGTGTCAGTGGTAGCAACAGTCCCGTCGACCAGAGACTTGCCGAGAACGAGGAAGCTGCGTAAATTTTTAAAATGTCATTGGCAGTGATAACTATTACTAACAAATAAACATCACAGATCGGGGTAAGTGGACTGCCATCAACGCTCTTGATGACGGTGAGCCCTGCTGCGACTGGGTCGGTGACGAAGATGCCGGCCATTTCGTCAAGATGGTCCACAACGGTATCGAGTACGGTGACATGCAACTCATTTTCGAGGCCTACGATAGCCTCAAGCGTGGTGCTGGTTTCACCGATAAGGAAATCGGTGATGTTTTCACTGAGTGGAACAAGGGTGTCCTTGACTCTTTCTTGATTGAGATCACTCGTGACATTCTCTACTACAACGATGACGATGGAACTCCTCTCGTCGAGAAGATTCTCGATACTGCTGGTCAAAAGGGTACTGGTAAGTGGACTGCCATCAACGCTCTTGATCTCGGCATGCCCGTCACCCTTATCGGTGAGGCCGTCTTTGCCCGTACTCTCTCCACCATCAAGCCCGAGCGTGTCCGTGCTGCCAAGATTCTTACTGGACCTACCCCCAGCTTCACTGGTGACATGAAGGCTCTCGTTGACCAGCTCGAGCAGGCTTTACAGAAGCAACAGAAGCAACAGTCCTGTCGAGCAGAGACTTGCCGAGAACGAGGAGGCTGCGTAAGTTTCTGAATGTTATTGGTATTGATAACTGTTACTAACAAGTAAACATCACAGACCGGCGAGCTCCTCATCGTCGGAGGGCAACAGCCCTTGGCCGTTCTCGCCTCCGGAGGAAGAGCAGCTGCCGGAGAACCAAGACGCTTAGCAGGGCAATCCATATCTCGACAATGATTGGATTAGGCTGCCCATACGGCCACCACCGCAGCAGCTGGAGACTCCAGATCCTTCCTCTGGTTCTGGGTCTGAATCCCCTTCACCTCCTCCACCTTTACCTGAACCTGAACAATTACCAGTTATTCCTATTATGGAACCACCGCTTCCTCCTCCTGATCATGCCGATGGTCCTCCACTTCGTGGTCCTCAGCAGCTTGGTTTTGAAGTTGTCGGTCGTCCTAGGCTGAGAGGAAATATCATTGTGATTCCCATTCGCCGACACCCCATCCAGGAGGTCATTCTGAATCCGGAATCAAGCTTGGAAGTAGGAAGTAATGGAAGCTCAACATATGACGAACAGGAAGAAGAATATGAAGAAGGTGAGGAACAGGAAGAGGAAGAAGAAGAAGAAGATGATGACGAATACGAAGTAGAAGATGAAGATGAAGAAGAAGTTTGAGCGCGACTCAATTTACATCGATAACAGGAACCATAGATAGATCGGCAATGAGAGGTAGACACTCAAACCATAGCTGATTTGCTTTCAGTTCAAGTTTTCATTTGCTTCGTTTTTTTGATTTAATACCAGTCGGAAGTAATCGTGCCATGTTCATACAAACTAATATCATTCATACGGTCAGATATCGAGTTAGGCAACTCCAAATAAACTAATTAGCAATACGGTTTACCCCAAAAGATTAATTATAATTAAGTCTCTCTAAACACAGCAAGCAGGTTTTACTTGAGCTTGAAAGTGGTTGTTAGAATGGAGTTCCAATCTATATCGGTACAACCTCCGTATGTAGATATGTAAGCAATACCCTAACCCTGATTAGGATATTCAGCGCTACGCTTTAATTACCGGACTTAACTTGTTAAGCAACTCACATAAGAGATCTGAACTGATAGATATATCAGATATACAGCAATATATATATTCAAGCATCATTAACTATTCAAATACAATCATTTGTAGTACTAACCCTGCAATTACATCTATTAGAAAGGTTTTACTTTCTAACAAGTGGTGTTGGTGTGAAGTGTTGAGCCATGAGGTTCATCGCCAACTTCAGCACCAGGTGGTGCAGTTCCGGGCGTGAAGTTGGCAATAAGAATACGCTTAAATTTCTTCGTGCGAGTAAGATTTTCGTCAGAAAGTTTCTCTTCAAGAGCTGAAAGCTTGTTTTTATTCAATTGATACCATTAGTCTATTTGAGCCTTTCATTGCGGCAATTATTAGTGGATTACTAGGCCAAGAGTGATGAAAGTGAACTGAGAGTGGAAGCCTTGATACTAAAAGATGGCGGACGGAGTTATTATTATGGTTTATAAACGGCATTTTGTTTTTGATATCATTCCAATTAAAACTGGATTGTAGATAAAATGTATATATACCAGCTATAAACTTTATAGCAAATAACTTGCAAATCATAGGTACTCAGATGTTAATACTCTATCTTGTCAAGTGGACACTGAACAGCAGCTTCCAACGCAGCGGAATGATTCTTCAGTACGTAAAATGCTTCCTTATCTGCAATAGAATCCTCTTCATTTCTCATAAGATATGATAAAATCATGAATTTTTGTCCTTCAGTTATTATACTATGTCTTGCACCAGAAAAAGAATCTAATTTTGAAGTAATTCCCGCATCGATATCTGGAGCCGGCGAATGTTCAAGTTTATTCTTGATGAACTTGAAAACTATTTGACATAGATTGTATACATCAGCTCGATATCGATCTGCATAGCAAATGTCTGCTGCTGACACATCCTGGTCTGAAGATCCGAAAATTGCTCTAAACATTGTGATGTACAGTTACAGGGAAAGCCGAATTGAGACCGCATGTGATCGTGCAGAAAGAGGTGACGCACGACAACGTTGAAGATCTGCAATCAATTATGCAATCGAGATTCAAGAGACTGGAAAATATTTTAACAATTTATTATGTAGTATGTATCAATTCATCACAAGATAGTTACTTGAGAGTCAAATTAGAGCTCACAGCTGATGGCAAGAAGTAACAAAAATAGACTGAAAAGAAGGTCCAAATTAAATCTGGGTATTATTGATGATCTTTTCATTCCGTCTAACGTGCATCGCCATGTATGCATTCTTATCATCCACAGATCGAGGGAATCCATGATGAAAAATAAATAGAGAAGAATAACAGATGAATGTAAAGTATAACCTCATATTATACCGACAAGTAGATGGCTTATTATATGTATCGTAATACGTTAGTGATGTCTCTCAATCTTGTGAACCTTGTCGAGTAAACATGTTACGGCTCCTTGCAACGCATCGTTGTCATCGGCAAGGAAAAGAAATGCTTTCCTATCTGCCAAAGATTCTGATTCATTTTTCATAAGATGTGATAGAATTTTAAATTTATCCATTTCAGTAATTTTACTATTGAACTTTCTCTTCTTATTTAAACTTGAAACTGCCAGATTCAAACTTTCAATAATAATAGCATCATCTTCTTGACCGTCACTTAAAATCTCAAGTTTATGCTTCAAGACTTTAAATGCAAGTTGAAACAATGAATGAAAGTAACCTCGATATTGAGTCGCATATGCTTTATCACTTTCAGTTGCATCTTTTCCATAAGATCCGAAAAGTACGTTTAACATTTTGGCGATGCTATATGAAATAAGGACCAGTTAGAACTTGATATATATATATTGTATGTTCACTACTGTATGGTCTCGATTGGATAACAGATTGGTAAAACTTAATAAAATCGTGGTTTTAGATGGCAATCAAACCACATGGTTAATCATTTATCACACCTTCACTCTGTATCTTGAACATTTCCTATTTCCTCTAATTCACAGCACATGTTGTCAATCGATTCGTCACGTCACCGCCCGAGTATCTCATTCATTGACCAAAAAATACTCGGATTGCATTACATTGGCTTTTAGAATTAAAATCAAACTATAATAATGAACCTACACAGATCGCGCGGCGAGTCGGCCCCGATCAGATACAAACCCCTCCAGACTTACAACGCGTCCGAGTCGCGTCGCCCCTACACCGCGCCGCGGGCATTCCACAGCCAGCGCTCTCCAGTCACAGTTGATTCTATATTTTCCATCTCAATCATATCAACTACACGTACTCCATCCTGGGATTTAATTGAGTACAAGTGCAGGAGGACTTGAAATGGACGCGACGGAGAAGAAGTTGGACGCGCTATTTCTTGATGACGAAAGTGATGGCGGCAGTGAACGCCATTCACTAGTACATGAAATACAAAATGAAGTAACACACGATAAGACATCTATTTCTCATTTTCCTTCATCTGATGATGACAAAGATGGTGATAATAACAGTTCATCTTCTGGTCAAGATAATTTGAATGAAGTTGATGATGAATTATTATTAACCCCTAGAACAAGACTTCGACGAATGCTAAATGATGAAGATACTACATCACCACGTCAAGCAATGGAAAGATCACTACCAAGATCTCCTTCACCATTTTCAGAAACATTGGATGGAATGAACTCACTTGAAGAAGAGGACGAGGAAGTTATTATTGCACCTAGAAAACGTGGTGGATTAGCTGCGTTACTACAAAAGAAGAAGGAAAGCGGTGATAAGACTAGAAAGAAGATTGCTGTTGAGAAGAATGTGGAAGATGATAGCGGGAAATTCTCTAGAAGAAAGATGCTGGAATCACTTGCGAAAAAAAGAGTTGAAGAGGCACAAGGTAAAGAGATGTCGAATGTTGAAGCTGGATTTGGATCTAAATCTGAGTCAGAGGAGGAAGGCCAGGAGTCAGATCGTCATGTTCAAGTTGATAATACTGCGAATAGATCAAGTGATTTAAGCTCGTCAAGTGAATCAAGTGGAAATAAAAGTGATGATAATGCATCTGAGTCTGAAGGTGAAGCTGCTGTTGCATCGGAATCTGAGGCTGCTGTTGCATCGGAATCTGAGGCTGAAGCACATGCTGCCTCCGGATCTGAAGCTGAAGCAGCAATTCCACTTACAGATCGCGACGTGAATGTACCATCAGCACCACCACTTCAAAAAGGAATAGCGAAAACAACCCGACCACATAAATCTTCTACAAAAGCATCAAGTCAAATGAAAAAGATGAAGAAATCTAAGTCAAAACCGAAAACATTATCGGGAAATAGTAAGAAACAAATTCTATCTAAGGAATATATTAAACCTGGTGAAAGCGATTCAGATTTCTCTGGAAGTGTTTTAGGAAGACCTGAGAGTGGAGAATCCTCTTCTGAGGCAGAAAGTGATGTTGAGCGCGTTAAAGAAATTAGAAAGAAAGGAGTTGCTATTTCCAAAGGAAAGAAGAAAACAAAGACTAAGGCTAAAGCTAAATCGAAATCTAAACCAGCAGCGAAAGGAACTTCAATTACTAAGAAACATAAAAAATCAAATCGCGCTGAAATTAGTGAAGATGATGATATTCTCAATGATGGTTTGAATGAAGATAGTGATACTGATTTGGCAGATGATGAATCTGGCGAATTTGAATTATCTGGAATTGCAAGAGAAATGCGTGGTAAGAGAGCTGTTAGAAGAGAAGCTGGGGAACGCAAGAAACAAAGAGAAATGATGAAGATCAAACTAGAACATGGTGGATATGCTGATAGTGAGGATGATGATGATGATGAGAGTGAAGAAAGTGGAAGCGACAGCGAAGAAGAGAGACCGAAATCTAGAAAGAAGACGCAAAGAAAGGTATGTTTTATATTCTTTATAACGTTGACTTGAGATATTAATTGTATTATAGGCTAGTAAGAAAGCACTTGAAGAGATGCAACGAGAACAAGCCCGAATTGACCGAAGTAAGTGATCAATTATATTTTGGCTGTTGTAAATGACGACTAACCGAATAGATCGTCAACTTGAAATGGAACCTCTCACAATCGCAACGGCTACCAAAGAATCACTATTTGCAAAATTCAACTTTAATCCAAATGCACCTGCTAACGGTAAATATACAATCGATAACAGCACAACCGCAATAAATTCATCATCAGATCCAGCTGGTATTTCAAGTGATGTTGAGAATAATAGTCATGGAACTCCACCTAGTTCACCAGATGTTTCACCAAATGATAAGGAATCGAATGTCGAAACTACAACTCGAAATGTATCAGATGATGATTTAAGTATGAATAGTGATGAAGATACAGCTTTTGATGTTAGCGCAGATTTAACAGCTGCATTAAAAGAAAAACGACTTGAACGCGAACAGCGTGAGAAACCAACTGTACCTCGAATTCCAAAAAGTACAACAAAAGAAATTCCGTTAAACAAAAGTATTCCAAATTTTAAGAGATCAAGGGCTCGTCATTTTCAAAATATTGAAAATAGATTTGTTCGTATTCCGGCAACAACATTCTCAAGTGATGAAGATGATGACTTAATTATTTTACCACCTGGAGTTAAACAAAATAAAACTAAAGTTCCAGTTACGTTAAATAATATTCGAGCACCTAAACAAAAGAAGCAACCAGCTTGGAGGAAATTTATTCAAAGTAATAAAACTACAATGAGTAAAATTGGTGGTATTATTAGTCCAGGTGGCAGTTCTAGAAGTAAAGTTAAAATGATTAGTGAAAGAGAATTAGATGAAATGCTTGATAGAAAAATTATGGAACATGCAGTTAAAGAGAAAGCAGGTGGAGATGATGACGAGGTTTTAAAGAAGAAGAAGATTAGTAGAGAAGAACAAGAGAAAGAAGAAGTTATGGTTGAAGAATTATTAGCTAGAGAAAGAAGAAATGCTGAAGAAACTAGGAAGAGAGAAAAGAGAGAAAGAAGAATGAGAGCAATGTATAATGATGAAAGTGACGATGAAGAAGATGATGGTTATTTGGACGATGGTGATGATGAAGACGAAGAGGGTATTGATGATGATGAAGAAATTGATGACGAAGTTGCTGAGGAAATTTTAGCAGAAGCTGAAGAAGGAAGTGAAGAAGATGAAGAAGTACAAAATGAAATGGAAGTTCTTGAGGTTGAAATAGAGAAAGAAAAAGATATTGACTTACCACCTGGACTTACTCAATTTATGGAAACTCAAAAAGATAGTGACCTGCCGTTAGCTGTTAAAGAAAAAACAAGAGAAGAAAAAATTAAAGCTATGAGAGGTGATGTTGGAAATTCGACAGATAATAGTATTGAATTTACTATACCAGATATTGCGACACAAAGTGATGACATTGAAGTTACTTTAAGTAGTAATAATATTAGTATTAGTAAAGAGAATAGTTTTGGAATTGATGATTTAGGAAGTGAGAAATCTATTTCAACTGTTAAATTTACTGATGATGAAGATGAAAATGACGATGATGTCTTTAATAAGAAAGATCCTTATGAAAGGTATAAAGGACTAAGTTCATTACCACCATATCAATTACCTAAAGAAGATTCAGATGAAGAAATTATTAATTCATTACAAGCAACACCAGTTCCGATTAAGAAGAAATTAATTCTTAATGAAGTTAAGAATAATGCTGTGAATAATAATAACTTGCAAAAGAAGAAAAAGAAGAAAATCAGTAAAGCATTAAGAGAAATGTTAGATGATAGAGCCGAAGAATCAGAAGATGAATGGGGAAATGGAGGTAAAAATGATTATTTTTCATCAGATGAAGAATCAGATGACGATTCAGATGAAGATGATGTTGAACAGGATCCAGAATTAATGAAAATGCTTGATGATGATAATAAAGTTGATGAAAAGAAAAATCGTGCATTAGCTACTTCATTATTTGCTGCTGATGAATTGGAAAAAGATGAAAAATTAGTTAATGAAATGATGAAAGGTGTTCATGGTGGATTTAGAAAAAGAAGAAGAAGAGGTGTTGGTAATGGTGGTACAGGTGGTGGATTAAATGGATTGGATGAAATTTATAGTAGTGAGGATGAAGAAGAAACAATAGAAATGGCAAGACATGCAAGGAAAATTAGAGAACAAAGAAGGAAATCTAAAAAGAGGAAAATGGAAGGTATGGTTAAAGATGGAAAGATTCGAAGTGCATTATTGGAAAATCCTAAAGCTAAAGCATTTTGGAAAACTATTGAAGATGATGAAGAAGAGAGTGATGAAGAAGGTGGAAAAGGAGATGAGATAAGAGATAATAAATTTCAAGAATCAATTGTGTCTATTGAACAATTGGAATTGTTACTTAATGATTAGATTGGTTGGTTGGTGGGTTTAAAGTATTGCATGATGGATTGTAATTGTATTTATATTGATAGTATGCCACGATAATGCAAATGAAATGCGAATGTTCACAATGAAAATAATAAACAATGAATAGAATAAAAAAATAAATAAAACAATGGTATAGTACATGAACCAAACTCTAGCTGCAATGCGATAGATAAAATAAACCAAAGCAAACAAACCCAGTACCAACGAAACACTAAACACTAAACACTAAACACTAAACACTAAACACATAAATACAAATAGTGAGTAAACTATTGTTCTAAAATGGCTAATAAAGCTGAAATTAAATCACGAGGAGTTGCAATTTGTTCAGAAGTTAAGACTTGAGAGGCAATAGATATAAAATCATCAGGCAGTCCAGCAAGTATTCTTCTTGATAAAACTGAATCATGATCCATTGGTGACATTGGTGGATATGGTACTTCTGTTGGTACAGTTTCAATTGCATGATCTACCCAATTTAAATATTCTGCAGCATCTAATATATATCGAATATGTTGTCGAAAATCATTTAAATCATACAATGGTGTTGATATTCGTCGTTCCATTTCAACTCGGTCGGCAAGCGATGGAATTGCAAATGCATTGTATAATGCAATCCATGATTGTCGAGCAGATGTACAGTTGAGTAGATATGTGTTATAGATTTCATCATTAACACAATCAGATATGCAGTTCATTGCCAGTATATCAACTTGTTGAGATGCAGATACAGTTGCAATAGCAATCCACCAGCCTAATTGCTGTAAACTTTGAAAAATGAGATACCTCCAAGTGAAATAACTACTTTTACCGGTTAACCTTTCGAAGCCTAAGAATGATAATTCGCTGGTTGGAGAGCTAAATGGTTGAGTAGACTGAACATAAGAAGCTTGCAACTGAGCTAATTCTTCTTCTTGAGCACGTCTTTCACGTTCTTGCTCCCGTGCTCGTTCTGCGCGTATTTGTGCTTGTTCCCATGCCATCGTTCGTTCTCGTGGACCTGCTCGTTCCCAAAATTGCTCAGAATCCCATATCTCTTCATATAATCTTTCATTATCTGAAGGTGGCGGTATGCCAAGTTGTGGTGCTTGTTGGGTGTACTGTGGTGAATGCTGCTGTGCTTGTTGCTGTGGAATGTATGAAGTTGATGCGGTTGGATGTGATGCAGGAGAAGATAATTGAACTGATCGTGGAGATGTATTTTGCTGTACTATTTCTGTTGATAATGGTACTTCAATAATATTTGGATCATGCGATATTGATGTGAATTGTTGTGACTCAAATTCCGGTTCGCTGTACTCGTACTGTTCGCTCTGCTCGCTTAGTTCTGCCGCAGCCGCCGTTTGTTGTGGCTGCTGTCGTTGAGATGACTGTATTTCTTGTATTATTTGTTGCGAATCATCACTATGCGACGGCATTATCCCTTCAGGAATATCTTCGGTAACTTGTTTTGGTGTGGCAGATGCAGGATCAGAGGAAGCAGGATACGGCGAACGCGGGAACACGAGCCTATTGAACTGGTCATCCAACGCGAGCAGATCTGCCGCGGAATCAGACGATGCCGCTGTTATCTCTGTTTCTGCAGTAACATCTTGCGGAATAGCAGTGCTTCTCTGGCGTCGAAATGGCGGATCAGCAGGGGTGTCGTCGTCGTCGGAGGCCTGCGAGGACGCGGACGCGGACGCGGACGCCGAACTCGCGGCGGACACGGCGCTGCGCGAGTGCCGTGGGCGGACGGGCGCAGACATGGCGCGTCGCTGGCGGATGGCGGCCGAGGTGGCTTCTGGCAGCAAGGTGCTAGCTGGAGGGCATGGACGACGACGAGAGGAGGCGAGAGAGAGAAGAAGAGAAGGAGGAGCGGCCAGGCGAGGAACGGGTACACAGGTAAACAAAGCTGCGATGGATGAAATTAGAGTGGTGGGGGGGGGGGGGGATCTTTTTATTAGGTGTATTTTTGGCCACGGAGCAGATCAATGCGCCGCGAACAGAGCATCTAATTTAAACTCCAGTCCGCCTTACTAAGTTGCTATTCCGGGGCCCGCTGCACGACCCCTTTTTAACGCGCTCTGTTTACGCGCAGCCGCTTTCGGCCGCCCTGTCACCGCGTCTGTTCCGCGCTTGTCCCACGCGTCCGCGCGCGTAAACACTGCTTAATAGCTTTAGAATTCTCTATTCGCACCACTCTACGCTCAGTCTATCTTTTTTAAATACCAATCTCGCGCTGGAAGCTAACAGTGCTGCGCGATCGCCCTGCGATAGGGCGCAGGGGATGGTACACTGGTTCCCACATCTGCTCACGAACCCATTCCAAACACGCCTCTCGTTCCCTTGGCACCTGTACACCATCCAAGGTCTCGACCTGCGCGACACCTTCTTTAACTGCCTGTAATACAACGGCTGTAGCAATGTTTGCTGATACTTCACGAATCTCTTCAACATCTGGTAATAACCCACCAAACTCTGGATCCTTTGCCGCTGGTGACATTGATGCAAGTTCTTCAACTGCTGCTGCTAACATTCCGTCAGTAACTAAAGACGCGCGAGACAAAATTGAACCAAGTCCAATTCCAGGATACACAAAGCAATTATTATTTTCAGCGATGATGTGACCATTTACAGGATCAAATGGAGAACCAGTTGCAATTAAAGCTTTGTTATCAGTTGCATCCATAATATCTACTGGTGTTGCTTCGTGCAATCTTGTTGGATTACTTAATGGAAATACAATTGGTCTTGAAACATGTTTTGCCATTTCACGCAACGCTTCTTTCGTGAATGCATTAGGCTTGGTTGAACATCCAATTAACGCATGTGGTTTGACTTTTGAAATGATATCTTTAAGTGAAGCTGTATCAATGCCTTCCCATTCATCATCTAAAGCAGCGTAAGGAATTTGAGCAGGTGTTAAAGTACCTTTTTTAATCATTGATTCAAGTAGTAATCCTGGTTTATCAACTAGCCAAATGTGATTTTTAACAGTATTCTCATCAATACCTTCAGTTACTAAGAACTCTTTGAGTTGGTCTGCAACTCCAGTTCCAGCTGTACCTGCACCAAATATAATAATTCTTAATTCACTCATATCAACACCTTCTGCTCTTGACGCTGCAACTAATGCTCCTAATGTGACTGCACCTGTACCTTGAACATCATCATTAAAACATGCCAATTGCGGTCTATAAATATCTAATAATCTTCTTGCATTGGCTAATCCAAAATCTTCAAAATGAAGAACTGCTCTTGGGTATAATTTTTTAACAGTTTGAACAAATTGATCGACGAATTCATCATACTTTTTGCCACGAACACGTGGTTGTCTTAACCCAAGATATAAATCATCTTTAAGTAAACGCTCATTGTCAGTCCCAACGTCTAATGATACAGGAATACATCTAGTTGGATGAACACCTGCACAAAGTGTCATCAAAACAGCTTTAGCACTTGAAATCCCAATTGCACCAACACCTTGATCACCAATTCCAAGGATCTGTTCACCATCACTAACAATAATATAGTCAACCTCTTCATTTGTACCCCATTCTAATAACGAACGTTCAATCTCATCAGAATGTTCAATATCAAGAAAGCAACCTTCAGGACGACGAAATAAGCTTGAATACTGTTCGATTGCTTCACTTTCTGTCGGCGTGTATACAATTGAGAACATTTCTCGCATGTGGTTTTGAAGAAGTTTGAAATATAAGACTTCATTTTGAACTTTTAAACTCATTAAGAATGTGTTTTTGGAAATTGGAGTGGGAAGTGCAGAAAATTGATCATACGCTCTGCGTTCTTGATCCTCTGTTGAAGGTAATTAGTACCATCGAGCAATAAAGTAAATATGCGAGAGACATACCCAGGGATTGTAACGCGGCAGGTAAGAAGCCAATAAGACCGAACTGAAGACGTTCCTCGGCGGTAAATGCTGTACCACGATTAAACTGAGGTAAATTCAACATTTGCAAGCCCTTTTTATCGATAAATTAGCACTGATTCTCGTTACGGTCGTAGTGGATAAAGAGACACAGTACATACCCTATAGGGACAATTGATGACAATGTTCTTCACCGATAACGGCGCATTGGATTCAGTAACAGTCATCGTGGTAGGATTAATTGTCGAAATCGAATGAGCGCGCGACCTATACATGATTCAAATTGAGGGACCAAGGTAGAGTTATATACTGCACAGGTGAATGACTCTGTCGGCTTGGCTTATTTGTCGGGAATTATAAGAAGCAACCTTCCGCTTCGCGCGTTCGAACAATATGACTAGCGCGACCGATATTGAGCAATTGGCGCTTTGAATACTTTGCAGTAAGACAAGACAGCTGAGTGGCAACGGCACTGCACGGTAAACCACAGTTGATTGATTCCACCGGATGCTGTAATTCGGAAAGCGGAGGTGTGAAATGAAGTGAGAGTCTCGCGAGTTCGGCAAGGTGTTCCGAGAAATATCGTATACAGTAGTACAGTATAGACAGTATATGTCTGCTGTCTGAGAATGAGAACAGCCGTCTTTTTATTCTTACAACATAAGTTTGAATCTCCGACACTTCGGCATACCGCTTGACTATTATAGCAGTAAGAGTACAGTAGATATATATACGTGCGTTTGCGATGTCGTAATGCAGATCCATGATGCCATTGCAGTGTGTCTGTGTGCAACTTCCCCGGGTCTGTCCCGGAAGATCCCGACGTCGCTTAACATGGGCTGCTTTCCGTCGTCGGGATCTCTCTTCGTGCACTTGCACCACGCCGGCTCTACGATATAACAGCTGTTGCAAAGAGTATCCATTACATTGCTAGTGCTTAAAGTCTTCATGCATTGCCGCAATTATCGTGATCTTCGCACCCATGACGTAACTGCTTGAGGGCTTTCCGCAGCCAGTGAAGCACTGCGGGAACGGGCCTGCGCTTAAGCCCTGAGCCAGAGCAGTTATTGCATGAGATGATGAGAGCCTGAACCGTATAGTGAGTAAGTGCTAACTGAGCGCCGTTCCGTCATCGGGATTGAATATCGGAAATGCTTCACCAAGCCCAAGCATACAGAGTGTATATATGCGTAAGCATCTGCAGCAGTCCCGAATTCGCGCGTCGGGTCGGAACGGATGACCGCCATTTACAGTACTGTATCCTGTATTAAGCACAGTTGTTATTACCGTACAATCATTTTACACTATGGTTCAATGAGGCGAGATCGAGGTGGCGCCGCTGGCGCGGTGACGGGTAAAGGATCTACGTCTTTGGCTGTAGTTTGCAGTCTGCTGGAGGGCATTTTATTGATCTTCCGAAGATTGGGCTTGAAGAAACCAGCAGCGACGGTCGTGAACAGACTTGGCAATGAACATGCTGTAACTTTTCGAATTTACTTGGGAACGAACAGCGACTGGAGGATGTTTTATCGCGGTAAATGCGTCGAGTAAGTAAACATTAACCTCTGCTCGTCGGTTGCTGATTGCCGGTAAACTTGTCTGCTTATGCCGTTGTGTGCGACGGCAGTGGGAACAATAAAAGTGACTGAGACAGCGCACGTGACTCGGGTCATGTGACCGCTTTGAGCACTGCGCTTCGGGTATCGAGGGTATCGCGCCTTGGGCAGCTCAATCACACTTGAACTTACAGCAAGCGCGTGTGGTATATCCTATTTGCTTTCGTTATCTTATAGACCAGAAGATCTGGCAATATGGAACGAACCGACATGATTATAATCTCACTCTCTGAAATGACTGTCAGGCTGAGCGACGACTGATGTTGAGTATTGGTGGTAGTGTCTTGTGTACTCGGTTCGGCACTGACCGGCCTCCAGGAACTTACGAGAGTCCTGAGGATTCGGGAGGACTTGTCTTCTTTAACGGAGCTGAACCTTGGGAACGTGTGCAGGCTCGATGAGGCATACTAGTTGTAACTATGGCCTTGGTGATACTGTTTTACTTGCTAATTGTTATTTATCTACTCGGGAGATTACGGTTTACCTTTGGAGCTTCCCATACATATGAGATGGTCTAGCCGCTGCTGCTCTACCGGAGAACGAGGCTTTGTACAGTAATTTAGCAGAAAATCATATTTAATAGCTTACACGTACAACTCTGAGAATCATTAATTCATATTTATCACAGCGACGGAAGATTAAGAAGTGTTTTCCAATCTACAGTAAGACAGCCAGAGCAGGAACAGCAACGAAGATAAAAAGAATAAAGAGTATACAAAGGCATATATATATAATCTTTCTAGCTCTCGAGATTTTTTTAGGTTGCATACGAGACTCGGAATTCTGGTCCGTGGTGGTCGCATTTGGTGTTGCATTGCTAACTTCTATACTATGTTAATGTTTTTCATCAATATTCCGTCAAGTATACACGCTCACCTTTTTTAATTGGTACCGTTTCTATAGTCAAATTTTGAAAATGTTGAGGCCTGCTAGAATCTAAAACAACTCCAGGAGTACTCTTATTGTTTGTCTTTTCTTTTTCATTTTCGCCCTCTGTCGTTAGTCTTAGGGTATCACCGCCGTTTCTGTCCATGGGTTTCAAGACAGCTGAATCATCATACGGAAAGAGAGCAGCACGCGGAAGAGTCACAGTGGTTCTGACTGTAATGATTTCACCCGATTCACTTGGTCCTGAGCCTGAGGCTTGCATGGTGCTCATTTTTCGAATCAAGTGTGCTCTGGAATGTTAAGATGGAAGAGAGAGATGATGGACTTTGGCAGTCTTTATATGACTTATATTTCCACATGTTGGACTCTGTCAGTTGCCACGTTGTGAGTATGGGTTTTACGTGGTTTATGTCGCAACAACGAGATGAATCCATGATAGCTCTTCAATTGACCACCAGTTTCATCACAAGCAAATGATGTGAATATCTGCGTGGCATGGCTATTTAAGTAAAACCGGCGGTAATTGATACAAACTATACTATTTTCTCGTGTGGAACACGTGTAATGAAAATTGGAACACGTTTGATGAAAATGCTAGTCGCAAATCGACATGTGCTATACCTTCTTAGTCCTGCACTATTTCAACCTTTTTGGAAATACCTTTTGATTGTTATTCACATTTAATTTATTATTGTGGAACTGGTTCTTAATATGTGTATTTTACCAAGAGTAAAGTAAAATAGTAGTATAGTGCTCAAATTTAACAAAAGAAAAAAGTAATAAGAATATATATAGCATAATTATAGCAAATAACGACAGTGTACAGAATAATATAAACATATAGCAGAATAAAATAATTGCAAATTTTTGATTACAGATTTGTCCAGATTAATAGACATCTTCTTATGATCAAGTTGCAACTCTTTTATGATCGCAGTTATGAAGGTAATATCTCTAAGAATCAATGGGATTAGAGCGAGAATTTTCACTCGTCTTTGTTCATATGTATGAGTCCTTTCTGGTGTATCTTTATGAACTTGTGCAGCGGCATACCATGTAGGTACCAGACTTGAGCGGAAGTTCCCGCGAACAGGCGCCACGCTAGCCTAATTTATCTTCGCCTCCCTAAGCCGCAGCATCGCACTGTATGGGCGCCTGAACGCCTGGACAAAACCACGAAACAACGCATTACTTCTGCAGGTCAGCACGCTGCATGGCCTGATCGCGGCGTTTATTTTACATGCCCGGAAATGGATTGCGACGAACGTGAATTGCTTGGAGACCTCATCTGAATGCCAAAGTAACTTCATAGGAGCACTCAGCAAGTTCTCGGCGTTTACTCACTACTAGTTGAGAGAAGTTTTTAAAGAGTGGCTTTCGATAGTTCCCGTGGCGTTATGGATGCTTTCAATCTGTGTTTTGTCAAAATAAATGACTTCATGTGCTAAATAGATATTGAGATATCACGGTTTGCGTCCAGGCTCGTGCATTGGTGATTGGACTTGTCTGTATGCGATATGCCCCTGTTGTTACCAGACGGCAAAATTGCTGATATGCAGTGGTAAGAATTGCACAAGAAAGATATCGATGACAATTTGAGCATGATTGATGAGGAAGAGTAAATGGTCAAGTGAGGAACAAGCTCAATTTTTCGATTGCCACCCACCTACAGTATATACATGGTCGTATTTGCCAAGTAACTACCGTACTTCTTTTTCCACTAAAAGTTGTACTAGCCCGTACGAATGTACGAGGAGCGCATGATATATATACGATGCATTTGATATAACATGAATTCATATATACTACAAACCTAGAAACATCGTATGTGATTGACAAACATGACCACAATTAAATTTCTACTCCATTTTCAACATTTGACAAGATGATATTATATGATTAATTTACTTCTTGGCTTTCTTCTTCTCAGCCTTAGGAGCAGCTGCAGCAGTTGACTTAACGACCTTCTTAACAATCTTTTGTTCCTCAATAAGGAAAGCACGAACAACACGTTCCCGAACACAGTTACCGCAGTAAACACCTCCGTAAGCACGTTGAACGGTCTTCTTAGGCTTGGAAAGAGTGGCGTATTTCCGGGGTCTCAGGGTAGGAATCTATATGTTATTCATATTAGCTTTTCGTGCTTTTAAAATAAAATGAATAATGAAGAGCTTACACCTGGGAGGAAATGCTCACAGCCACCGCACTTAACCCGCGAAGGGATCTTGTCAATGTGCTGGTAGGCAAGCTTGCCACCTGGGGTCTTGACAATTTTGACCTTGTTAGATCGGGTGTTGTCTGAAAAATCATGTTAGTCAATTGTTATAATTTGCTTGTCGTTAGTTGAATGATGTGTTGAAGAGTTGTGGTGTGTTGAGGAGTTGTGGTGTGGAGTTGTTGAACTCTGATTGCTGAATGGCTGATGTTCGATTTAAAGTTGTCGATAAATACAGTATATAGAATTAACCACGTAACTTCATCTCTTTATTCTGACTATAACCAATCCGCACGGTTTCACTTTAATCGTAAGGTCTCTAAACTTCTTGACAACCAACACTAAATTCAAGTTGACTCCACCCGCTTCATTCCAACACACCTAGCAACCAAATCAAAATCAAAAGGATAAAACATACAAGGATTTCTCTTTCTGTAAGCGAGTCTTTGTGCCATTTTTATTGATTTAATAACAAAATCGAGTGAACTGCAATTAGTTGTTGCTGGACCTGACTTTCCAAATATTTCAAAAGAGAAATGAGTCGTTCAGGTTGCAGTCAAACACTGTGCGGTGGAAGGTAGGGTTAGGAGAGATGCTCACATTCTGAATTGGGAGTGTAATTGAGGCGTTTGTATGCAAGCGTGACTGTGACTGCTCTTGTGCGGCTGTCGATATGAAGCCCTAGCTGGCTAGCCCTCTTGCACTATACCCTTGTTGCTTACCAGTATTTGATATTCGCACAGCGGTATGCCCCCGCGTAAATCGGGGCACAGTCCTCACTTCGCATGATATCAATCTGATCTTGCCTTCATCAATCGATATCAGCAGCAATTCAAGCTCCATAGACCGTAAAACAGCATATCAAGCATTCATTTAGGGCTTGCACTCAATTTTTAATATTTAAATAATATAATACAGAATGGATGATTCAATGGATATGGATTACGAACGGCTTTCGGGTCCAGAAGCACAGCATGGAGCAATTGCAGTTCGATCAATTGAAGGATGGATTGTATTTGTTACAAATATTCATGAAGAAGCAACAGAAGAAGATTTAAGTGATTTTTTTTCAGAATTTGGTACGATACAAAATATGCATCTTAATCTTGATAGAAGAACTGGATATGTTAAAGGCTATGCATTAATTGAATATGGAAGTTCAAAAGAAGCTGAAGCTGCAGTTAATGGTAGTAAAGGTGCTGATTTATTAGGATTAATTCTTGATGTTGATTTTTGTTTCGTTCAACCTGCTGTTGATAAGTTAGGTGGTTATAGAGGTCCTGTTAGAAGAGGTCGTGGTAGAGATAGATCAAGGTCAAGAAGTAGATCACCTGTTAGACGGTGATTTCAATTGATTATGATCTCACTGTTGAATGGATTGGAATGGAATGGCTATGGTGTATGAGACTGGAGATGGGGGCACATTGGCGTTATTTGAGTGATTTATTAGTCAATTGGATATCTTTGTTATTTAGACTGCTATCATGTTATCAATTTAGTAGGTAAATGTAAATTATATAAGACGAGGTCAAATCAATTTATCTATTTATATATATGTGAGTTTGTACGATGCAGTATTCAAATTCATCAAAAATTACTCTTCACATTTATAGAAGTAAATGTAACTAAGTATTTTACTTAAGAGCAATACACTCAATCTCGATCTATAATATGATTCGTTAGTACATTATAAGTATAAATCGTGAAAAGGATAACGTACGATGGCACCAAGGGGAAGTTGGTTAATTGCAATGCAAGTTCTAGCAGGACGGTGGTCACCGAAGAACTAAATAAAATTAGTAAATGAATTGATTTAAATGAAATGAATTTAGACGACGTACAGCAGAGTATGCTTCGTTGATCTCAGCGAACTGGTCCATGCTAGTAAGGTAAACGTTGACTATATTAAAATCATTAGTATTAAATTCATAAATACGTAATCAAGTGAAATTGTAAACATACCCTTGAAGATCTTTCCAATTGAGGATCCAGCGGCTTCGAGAACAGCCTTAAGGTTGGTAAGGCATTGAGTCTAGATTCCATACCATTAGTTTACATACACTACATATTATTTATAAAATGAATAGGTGTATGGATACATACAGCAGCAGCCTTGTTCTCGGTAAGAAGAACACCTTCTTGAGTCATGGGGATTTGACCAGAGCAGTAAATGAAGTCTAGATAAACATTAGTTTGAGATTTATAAGTAGAAAGAAGTTGAGAATATACATACCATTGACAGCAATTGCTTGACTGTAGGGTGCGCGAGGAGCAGCAGTTCCCTGAGTTGAAATCTGCATTGAAATTAGTACAAGAATATCAAAATAATTCAAGATGACTCAATTGATGATTTCGAATGAATGATGATCGGGTTCCTCCGACATCTCATTCAACTCCTCAATCACTCAATTCATCGATTGCAATTAGATGAAACGATAAAATACATACGATTTTAAGAGCAGGATCGGTCATTTTATTATTCAAAATAGTCGAAGACGAATTAAATTGTCTTTTTAAAATTAATTGTTGATGAAAAGAAATTAAAGAAGGTGAAGTGATGACTCGTCTCGATGAAGAAATAAATTGGGGATCGGTTATTCTGTTGAGTGTACTGTACGAAAGCCTTGGCGCTGTTAACTTTTGAACGAGAGATGACTTTGTGATCTTAGTGGTGGTCAGTGAACGCATGTTGTACATCTTTATTTACTAAATGGAATATGTTATTGAATTTGGAATGTGATAAATTGACTGTATTCTTGCAATTGAGTTGATAGAGCTTGCGGTGGTGACATATAGCGTCAAAATAGTGAGAGGCTCGTGGAAAAAAAAGTCACAGCCACATCTCCTCTTATGTTTATTTTGGCATACTACCGGTAGGATCTAGTCCCGACATTTTACGCAGATGCTGTGAATACAGACTGTATTTAATCTATGTGAGAGGATGTGGAAGAACTTGTGAAGGAGCGTCACGCGAATCATGATATCGATTCTGCTTAAGTATGTGCGCAGCCGGTATAACGTTTCCACCAAGTCCATTGATTCTTCGCGGTGCATACGGTTCCAGTGTTACGGACACGACGGCTTGCAGATATTATGAATCTTATTGAACTGTCTTCTCCTGGCGATTAAGATGGTCGGACTAGCAATAGGGAAGGCTAAGTACGTGGACTTGTCAGACAACAATGTTGTGGATACTACATATAAAGATCACATTCGTGTTGTTCGACGGATTCTAAAACCTGCAAAGAATGCAAGTTATAGCGGGATAAAAGGAGTAGTTTTGCAGTGCCTCGAGAACAGGAAGCAGCAGCTTCTGACCAGGCCACCCATGTCAACTCATTGTTTATTAATTTCTATTCCCGTACCGAGGTATGGCATATTCATATAATAGTATGACAATAAGAAGGCACCTGTCTAAATGGTATCCAGAATAAGACGTAGAGACATGAATTCTGAGCACATCAGCATGCCAGTCACTCATTGAAACCGATCATGCCGATTCTGAATTGAACGCATTATCCGGCAGAGACTGTACGCGTGTGAGATCAGAAATCCATACATAAACCCCAAACTTCAAGTGCAAATATCTCTACCGCCAGAACTCGAAATCACTTGAAACTAATTAAAAAATATTCCTTACTTTTTCTCTTCCATCTGCACTTATAAAAATTGAAATTAGTATTAGTAAAATAAAATATAAACAAAATATTTTCAAAAAAGAAAAAAAAAAAATCATATGAACGGTAGGAGAATCGAACCCCTGTCATTTGCTTGGAAGGCAAATATGATAACCACTACACTAACCGTCCTTGTGATTAGTACATGTAAGGGAACTGGCTCAACCTAGCTTGGAGACTGATCACATGACCGTCACGTGC
>JAJLTX010000072.1:0-66161 GCA_030568365.1 Myxozyma kluyveri
AAAAAAAAAAAAAAAAAAAAAAAAAAAAAAAAAAAAAAAAAAAAAAAAAAAAAAATCATAACTAGCAACGCGCCACAAACCATACCTAACCAAAACGCAAAAACAAAACTCAACAAACGTAAAACTGACATGTATATGTTAGTATGTTACTATGTATATGTAGGTATATATAAATTCAAATTCACATTCAAATTCAGACTCAAACTCAGTTTCAATTTGACAACTATCACTCATTAATACATAAATAATCAAGGTAACATGAAATCATTTGTAATATTAACAAGAGCACCTTGACCACCTTTTTCAGCTAATTCATAAGTTAATAAAGTAGTATGACGAATTAAATTTTCCAAAGGAGAAAGCGAAGATTTTCCTAATGATAATAAAATTGAAGAATTTAAATCATTTGCAAGTTGAGATCTTCCTTCTGGGTTTAATAGATTTGAAACTGGTGATGATGCTGGATCCGGATATGCCATTAATGAAAAAATATCTCCAAGTGGCTTTTGAACATTGCATTGAACGGTTGTGATTATGCCACCTTTTGAAACAGGCTTTGAAAGATACGGTGATGTGAAATATTCTTCATATAATTCTTGTCCATAATTTAATGCTTGAGCAAGCAAACTTTTTGAATCCAAATTATCTGCATTTAATTTTTCTTTAGTTTCATAGTAATCACTATCAATCATATTTTCATCACCATCTTCATCTTTCCAATTATTATTTGAATTATTTTCCATTGTTTTGAGAAACGCAGAAGTTCTCATTAATTCAACAAATTTCCTACATTTTAAACGAAATAAAATTTCTTCATCTTGTTCAAATACTTTTGGAAAAAATAAATTAGTTAACTTGATTGCTTTATCAATATTTCCTGATATTAATGAATTTCGAATTGTTTGTCTATTAATTGCTTCAATTTCATCTTCTTTTTCTCGGTTATTTTCATCATTTAATGAGTCGTTTATTTCATCAACCTGATTAGTGTTTGAAGATGTTGCATTTTCATTCCCACTTTCAATTGAACTTGAACTATTTGTAAACGCGTTTGTCTCTTTTCTAACATCTGCTGAAAATGCTCTTAATGAATCAACATATTCATTATGTGAAAGATATGATGAAATTAATTTATGCACCATTTGTGATAACGCTGAATCTGACGCCGTACCTGCATTTAAATTACTAACTGTACTTTCTCGTGATGTATTTCCATTGAAATTTCCATTTCCACTTGAATTTAAATCATTACTTGATGAATATGGTGGTGTAAGTAATTCCAAAGGTAAAGGATATGAATTAATTTGTCTATAAGTTTTACCTTTTAAATCTCTTACGTAAGCTTCAATATCGAAAGCGAATGGAGAATTACCAAAATTTGCTCGAACATGTTCACCAACTGTTCTCATTCCAACTGTGGGATATAATGGAATTGATTTTAAATCTCGAAATGCAATGCCCAATGAAACTCCATTCTTGGTGAAAAATGCAGTATTGTTTCGAAAATTAATGCCACAGCCAACTATATCGTGAGTAGAGAATTGCGGTCCATATGGTTTACCGGTGTTTTGACATGCAAAACTATTCCCATCATCACCGTGATAACCCCATGATTCTTGAACCCAACCTGGCATTTTGGTAAGTGAGACTTTTGGACCGCAGAATCCAATTCCAATGAATCTATCACGTTATGTTAATAACCTCCCACGACAATAAATATATGATTAACTAAACATACCCATCCTTTCCTCTTGATAAAATTTCAATTTCGAAATAAAATATACCGCACTGTGGAGGAATAGCATGATTTGACCTAACAGCCGCGGCATCTTGATCTTGGTTCTTTGAAGGATTACCAGCAAATCTAACTTCTAGCATATCATCAGTTAGATCCATCACAGACGCCATATCATCAGGACTCCAACAGGTTGGAATTGGTGGCGGTGGTGGATTTGCAATTGTATTTAATGAAGTCGAATCAGCTGTTACTGTTGATGCTGCTGCAGCTGCTGCCGCCGCCGCTACTGCTGCTGCTCGCGATGATGTTGGATAAAGTGGTGATGAAGATGCAGATGAAACAGCAGATGTTGATGCAGATGATGGTTGAACTAACGCTGAATTACCAGATAATGACTGTGCCATTAATCCAGCCATTCCCGTATTTGGTTCACGATTGGTACTAGGAAGATCAACCACACCAATTGCAGGTACAACATAATGTATAGGATTTGTAGGATCTCTAGCCACATAAACAGGTCTTGGACCATTACTTAAATCATTCGAAAGTTCTTCATCAGATTCATCCCCCCAGAATCCAGAATCATCATTCCCATTGCCATTTCCACTTGAATTTAGATTCCCAAAAGTTGAGGAATTAGATAATACATTAAGTCCATTTGAAATTAATGAATTCTCCACAGCTTCTGAATTCGATACTCGTTCCGCATAACTTGTATATTCTAAATAACTAGGTAATGAAGACCCTTTGATTGTATTTGATGAAATTCCTCCACTACTGCTACTTGTATATTCATCATCAATAGCTGTTGATGCTGATCGTTTAATAGATGATCTCATATTTGAGAATGACATTTTGAGTCGTTAATTTGATTGATTGTGAATTACTTATCGAATGTACCTTAGTAGAATATGACGATGTGAACTTGAATCGCTTTACTCAATCACCAACCAGAATGCGGGGATCCACGCTATTCCAATCTCAAACGAATCAGTTCCACACAACAAATCTATACCTCAATCTCCTGTTAAACTTCAATTAGAAACTGTAAATATTTTTCAGTAAATAATAATCTCAAGTAACTCTTATCACGATATTTGACCTCTGTAAAATTCGTGATGCCAGCTCATATGAACTCCAGTGGATCAATTCACTGCATATCAGTCAGTCTCGCGTGGCGAAGTGGGACAAATTCCAGACAGCCCGTACCCTTCAGTGTCACGTGCACCGCTTGAATGAAATCGAGACTGATTGACCGATTGACCAAGTAAGGAGATGGCTGTATCTGATTAATATTCTTGTTGGGCATTCTTGAGCATTCATTCAAGTGCGAGAAATAGGAACTAGATATACAAAATGTCGCGTTCAGGGCGATCTATAATACTCAAATTGAGTCCACAACTATTACTTCAGCAAGAGCAGAATTTAGCAGCAGCAGCAGCAGCTAAATCTGCCGCAGCATCGGCATCAAATCAAGATAATACAGTATCGTCACCACCACCGTCATCACCAGCGAGAGAAAATTCAGTTACTCCAGGACCAGCTAGTGCTATTGCACCAGCTATGAAGCGAAAATTATCCGGTGTTAATGGAAGTAATGGAAATGGAAATGGAGGAGCAGGTAAACGAAAAAGACTTGGAACACCATCATCACCATTATTAGGACCATCAGATGTAGGAGGTGGTATCGCTGGAATAACATCACTTCCTTCAAGACCAAATTCAGCGCTTGGTGGTGGTCCTATTGGAGAAGACTCGATTGGAGACTTAAATTCAGCAAGTCATCATGCCACACATTCAAAATTAGGACCGAAAGCAAATCAAGGTTCTATTAATGATAAATTACGTGCTCTAGATAGATCTGGTAGACCATGTAGGAAATGGGTTAAAATTCCTATTGAACTGAAAAGCTTTACTGGGTATGAATGGAATTTAAGTACGTGGGCAGGCGGAAAGATTGAAGGTGAAGATGAGAAGAATGGTGATGGAATTTTGGAAGGAGGTGAGAAATCGAATGGAAATGATGGAACTACAATTAAACACGATCCCGATGGTAGATCTACCAAAGATAGTACTCCTTCTGTATTATCTGCACCACCTGCACCTGCTCCATTGATGATTACAATACCTTCATTAGGAAATGTAAGTGATGGGCAAAAATCATCAGGGGGATCGAAGAAGAATTCTACAACTAATTCTGCAAATGATGGAAAGCCAAAGGAACCAGTTCGATTTCCTGCTGTCTTACTTCGATCATCTGTTGAAGAATTTGAAATATGATGGCGTTCAGATATAATGAGACTACATGTACAATATAAATATATATAATTGATGAACATTATTAGGGTAATAACAACACAACATACATATATACTAACAAATAACACAAACATGAATTGTATCACCTAACCTATTCAGGGTTATGCAACTTAAGCGTAACGCCCTTTTTAATAGTTGCCCAACCAATCAAACGCCAATGTTTTTCAATTCTTCGAGATAAAGCAATCTTTTCACCAATTTCAGTACATGCAGGTGAAGTAAGTTGAAGTTTAGCAAGATCTGCTTTAACACCAACAACTCGTGCTCCTGTAGCTGTTGAACCAATGTTAACCATAAGAATTTCATTCTTGGTAAGTTTTTGAACACGGGCTTGTTTCTTTTCATCGGTCTTAACACCGAGCAGCCGTCGGAGGAGGAAGTAATTGATTTCAATCTCAGTGTAGATTTCAGGAAGTTTGCCCTTTGAACCAAGAACATGACCGACAAGACGATCAGCACGGCAAAGTGTAGGATCAATCTTTGTACCAACACCGATAAGACCACCAGGAACGGCGAACTTTAGATCATTGTGCTCAGCGTAGAGTGAAATAATTCTGCTGAAAATTGGTCGACATTGAATCTTACCCTCGTTATCCTTGGTGACGATACCTGGTCTAATTTCAATCTCATCACCTAACCGGAGAACACCAGTGAGAATACTTCCACCGGCAACACCTCCCTTAAGATCGTCAATTTCTGAACCAGGCTTGTTAACATCGAATGAACGAATGACGATAAGCTTGGGATCAGCCATGAAATCGCGTGGTGGGACGGGTATAGATTTGACAAGGTACTCATTGACTGCATCAATGTTGTACTTGAGTTGTGCGGAAATGGGGATGATAGGAGCTTTGTCGGCAGCAGTACCCTTGACGAACTTGAGAATACTCTGGTAGTGCTCGAGAGCATTTGCCTCGCGCATAAGATCGACCTTGTTCTGGAGAATGATGATGTGATTGAGCTTCATGATTTCGATAGCTGCCAAATGTTCTGAAGTCTGAGGCTGTGGGCACGACTCGTTACCAGCGATGAGTAATAAAGCAGCATCCATGACAGCGGCACCTGAAAGCATAGTTGACATGAGAATATCGTGACCAGGACAGTCGACAAAACTGACATGTCGCATAAGTTGATAACGACCATTACATCCTAACCGTTCACATCTTGGAGAAACTTCCTTCTCGGAACGGAACGAGCGATAGCAGTCTGGTCGTGGGCATGAGGGAGAATCGCACTTGTAGATTTTAGCATTGGCGTAACCGAGCTTGATTGTGATGTTACGCTCGAGTTCGTTCTTGAATCGGACAGTCTGGACACCTGAGAGGGCTTTGACGACGGTACTCTGCGATGAGAGCGTTAGTATTGTTCAAGAAGTCCTGAGAGCCGCAAAGAGTCATTCATACCTTTCCGTGAGCGACATGACCAATGGTGCCAATGTTGATAGTTGCTTGTCTGTGCATGTTAGTAAAGTGAATAGAGAAGTAGTTACGCGTAATGCAGCATTGAAACACGTACCGAGCAATGATTTCCGGGCTCAGGGGGTTGAGCTTTGAGAAATCTGGGTTATCAGGCTGTGGAGGAAGACCGACGGGTTTCTCGTCTTCGTCGTCATCGTCATCGGAAATCTCGGGCTCAGCGAATGTGACGGACTTGGTCTTGATGACGGCCTCGTCGGCGGGAACTTCAGCGTCGGCAACAGGCTCGACAACAGGCTCGACAGCTGGGGCCTCATCGCCAGATAATGGAGGTGTAGTGATTCCGTTCTCGGCCATGGTCGCGGCGGTGATAGGAGGTAAATAAAAGAACTGGCGGTGGTGAAGATACAATCGAGCAGTATCTGTCTGAATGGACTCTTGCAGCACAAAGCACAAGTACCGGTGCAGTTACTGGCGGATCAGAGCAGAGCAGTGGTGATAGCGCAATCCAGGCAAATTTTGCTGTAGAGCACTGCAAAAACGAGCGGCACAACTGCGGCGTGACTCGCCATTTGTGCGCAAACACGAGGCCGTTGTACTGCGCCGCCCGCGCCGCCCGCGCCGCACATCGCGAGTGCGTGCTGTTGTGGGAATAGAAGCACCGCTGCAGTCCACTTAGATGGCCGCGTTTGCGACCCCACCTCAAGCCCCAGCACGTTCGTGGCATCGCCAACCGGCTCCGTCTCCACCCAACAGTCCGACTCGTCGCCGCTGTATCTGGACCGTTCTTCCAATTCTTCTGTTTTATCCGCGCTTCTCTTCAACTGCATTTCGCGCGTCCATCTCACCAACTGGTGCTTCTGCACATCGCAGCCCGAACCGGTGTTTGCACTACCACCAGCATCCAATCTCGAGGCCAGTCATCGCGTTAACTAGAAAAGCCCCTGGGCCGTCACCGGTTCGCCAATTCGCTCCGTTCTGTGGCTGTTATACGCTTCTGCGCCGGGCAATTCATCCTCCTTCTAACCATCTACATCGTCACCATCCAATACCGTCGATAAACCTCCACAGACCTCCACCACATCCTCACTAACATGCCGCTCTCAGCGTACACCACCCATCGCGGCAGCCACAACACCTCGGGAGCCAATCGTCACAATCGCAGGGAGAGCCACCACTCCAACAACCTCGGTCAAACCCATCGTCACGAGCACAATCAACACGCATTCACTAGTGCAACAAGAGCAGTTGGTGCACGCTCGCAAACACTTTTAATCAATTCCAAGATCCGACATATCAAGAAGCAAGATGGCGAACCTCTTTGGCGGAAGGATATTCAATACGACTTTCTTCATGAAGTCTTCTACGACGACACGCGTGTTTTCACAAACAGTTACGATGGGTCTCCGAATCATACATTTTCCGAAATCTATATCGACGCAATGGCTAGATCATCAAAGTCATCTAAAATCTTGCGCGATAAACTACTAGGTGATCACCAGGCAGGTCTTAATATTGCAATGGTCTGTCTGCTAGTCAACATCGGTCGCATGAATACCACTCTCAACTGTACGTTGCACTATCTGTTGCTTTACTGCTTAATACATACTAACTCTGTCTAGTCTTTCCCGAAATGCGCGCCCAACTCAGAACCTATCACCCTATTCCATCACTTCAAACCTACGCCGACGCCACAGCCTACAAACAACTTCAAGATGCTCCCCGTTTAAAAAGCATTTTAAAAGGTGCATGTGAAGATAGGCCTGAACCAAGTACACTGGATCAGCTTCTTCTTCAGCCACGACTTCCACGTACAAATCCAATTAATCTTGTCTTCATCCTCGCAACCTATGCTAGACGAGTTACTGATTTATTCTTCATTGAACCATATGAGTTCTATGATTTCATTATGAACACAACACTATCAAGTGGATCTAGAGCAAAAGCATTTCTTTGGCTTATGTGGGTTTACCTTGAATCTGATTTAAGTCCTGAACAACTTCGAGCAAATCCATTTGGATATGGTCAAGAAGAAGGAATGAAAGTTCCTGGATTTGTTGTTTTAGAGCCTGAAGAAATCGATCTCGAAAATATTGATACAGATCCGGAGAAGCAATTTGCTGAACGAATGATTGTTGAACGTAAAAGTATGTGCCCTTATATTGGCTTATTCGTGGCAATCAGCTTACTAATTACTTATATAGAACACCTGGAAAATACTGCGACTCAAGAGAAGCAACCTAAGGAAGACAACGCGGCTCAACGCAAGAAACGCAAACTGCAAGGAAAAATGGATGACTTTGCGTCTGATTCTGAAAACTCTCAAGATTACGAAGGTAAATTTATTACCTTTCAAGCTACCAATAATGACGGGACACCATTAGCACCAGGAGCTGGTCGAATTAATTTTAAATCACATAAGAAACAATCAAAAGCAGATAGTGCAGCGCAAGAATTGGCTAATGAAAGAGAAAAAAGATGTGAACTTGAAATTGATCATTTAATTAGAGTTAGTGATAGAAGAAGAAAAAGAACAAGATATCAAGAAGGACCAGTTAGAAGAACATGGTTTAAAATTCGTGGAAGAGATCCTTTTGATGATTCTGATAATGAATTAGCAATGCTAAATGCTGAATTAGTCGCATCTGCTGCGTCTTCACATAAACGGAAAAACATTGACGTTTCAACCATAAGTAATCATATCTTAAATAATAACAGTACTCAAATTATGAGTAGTTTATCAGGAGTTCGTGATGCCAATAATGGAAATGATTTTGGTGAAGAATGCGGTTCTTTAGCATCTGCTTTCAAACGTGCTAATAGATGGATTTCAAGATGGTATAATTTGCCTGGCCTTGACAAAGAAATTGTTG
Source organism: Myxozyma kluyveri (assembly GCA_030568365.1). NCBI lineage: Eukaryota > Fungi > Ascomycota > Lipomycetes > Lipomycetales > Lipomycetaceae > Myxozyma > Myxozyma kluyveri. Next base: position 8,346 of record JAJLTX010000072.1, read on the forward strand.
TCCCTGAAATATCTCAACTTGACGGTCCTTCTCAAGAACCTGAAAAGAAACCAAGAAAACGTCCAGCTTCAAAAGCTACTCCAAAAGCGTCTCAAGTAGCTGATGAGTCAACAGCAACAGCGACAATTACTACTGAAAAGAGTGAAAAGAGTGTGAAGAGTGAACCAAAGGTGAAAACGGAGATAAAGGATACTACGGATGATATTACTGTTGACGTTGAGAAACCTGAAGAGACCCCAGCTCCTGTTCCTGAAATAACGGTTTAATTTTTATGATGATGAATTACATAGATTAAATACTATAATCATTTTTTATTATTTTATTACTATTATTTACTTAGGTATTAATAGGATATTGTAATATTGAAGTTAAATATTTTGCTTGTTTGTTTGTTCACAGCAACCAGCCCATTTCGAAATTTGATTAAATAAACATCCATCACTTCAATCATCTTTCTTCGCTCTGCCTTAAGATAGCACGAACACAAGTGTATCATTTTGGCTTAACTTCAATACCACTAACTATCTTAAAATGGTCTCCTTTTATTCAATCTTTGTACTAAATCATATATCTTCATCGTTTATTACTGAGATGTTTGAAATATCGTACTCAATAATAAACAGATATATTGGATCTCTATTGTAAAACTTAGGGCCGAAGTTAAGGGATCGTAGTTACTAGTTACGGCGGTATATTAAGGAATCTGTGTTCAAAGCCATCTCAGCCACTTACATTCGTACAATTTCTCGCCTAGCTTGATAAAACCGCCTCACAACTCCAAATCTAATGGTTCTCAATACTTTAGTCTACTGTATTGATTTGTCCCAGGGCAGATTAACCATTGCGTGCGTGCGAAGTACGTACTCATGCCGAGTATTCCAAACCCTCGAACTCGCTTGCAAGCTTTCAGCAGAACTCAGGGGCTTAAAATAAAATCTCCGGCGATGCCTGCATTTCGTGTCACCCTCACCGATCAAGGATGTAAACAAACAGAGAAGTTACGTTCTGATGCGAAAAATACTGCAAATATATTTGTAATGGTTCAGAGATGCAGAATACTGATTGCGTTTGCTCGCATGCCTCGAAAGCCGTGGTGGGAAGCTGTATGTCTTTGCATTGCGACTTCTGGGTATCAAAATTCCAGAGTGCGCTTATCAGCAGCGCCCGTGGCGTCCGCGTGCGCGCACAGTTCGCACGCTTGGAAAATCCCACTTTTCTGGCTGCCGCTTTGCCAATCGGACTCAGCCCTGATCGGGAAACAAGAGCATCATTACTTGAACAGTTCTGAAACTTGGAAATAATAATAACAAGTCCATATTGCATGTTATTTTGGACTCTATGATTGTTTTGGTATTAACTGGATGGCGCTATAGATATCTTTGGAAGCGCCCCAAATTCAATCCAGCATTATTCGGCCAGTTCGCGTTCAAATGACGCCTAACTTGGATCGACTTGTTGATCTGCACATGCTCTTTTAATTGCAAGTTTTGAGTCGCGGTTACATCTGGATCCCACTCACTTACTAAATGTATAAAAGTACCATTCCCGATCTCCCCGATCTCTTCTGGAGCTCCAACTTTCGAAAATCAAACATAATCTGTTCAACCATTTCAGGGCCGCAAAAATTGACATTCTGCTTCAGCCAAAAACACCATTGAATAGATCTGAGTCCGCGCAACTTCACCCTCTTTAGCCGAACAAAAAAGTTCCATCTCTCACACATAAATGGTTTCTGATAATTCCGTCCGAATCGTGATCGATCGTGGGGTCGATTTGTTAGGGAATCCCGCTTGTCAACGGATCAAGTTTTGAAATTTACAGGGTAAGGGTGATTGCCTGCCCTCAGTAATTGAATTGCGCGTCGCAGTTATAAGCTGAGCACCCCAGACCCTCGAGTCCGCTGACAGGTTTTGGATCTTGCATTCAGGGGTTATCTCCGCTGGCATCTGGATTTTGTGCGACCCTCACCGACAGAGCATGTAAACAAGCATAAAAGGCAACTTCTGAAGTCAGGAAAGATCCAGACTGATTTGAGCTGAGTAAAGTGTTGAGAGCAATGTATAGAATTTGATTCCAATATTTGGAAAAGTTAGTAGTAAAATGACAAAATGCGGCTTGTGGGCGTCAACGTGCGCGTATCAGCGCTCGGGGTTTCCGCGTGCGTGCACAGCTCACAATTAGAAAATCTGCCAATTTTTCAACCGCCACGTTGTCAATCTGGCTCAAACTTGATCTGAGAACAACCCAGCAACTACTACAATTATTGCATAGTTTGTGGATAAAATTTATACGGTTAATTAAGCAGCTATAAGAGTTTTTATGATTTTGTGGTTATCAGGTGGATTGCGGAGAATATGATCTTTGGAAGCGCCATAGATTCATGCTCGCACTGTTCAGCCAGTTTGCACCCAAATGAGCCCAGCTTGGTTCAGTTTATTGATTCACGTTTCTATTCTCAAACGCAATTTACACCTTCCAGATATATCGAATTTCAATCTACTTATTGAATTGTCAAAACAATCACTTTCGATCACCCCGATCTCCCCTGGAGCTCTGGATTTTGAAAATCCTAGTCCGTTTTGTTTGACCATTTTTGGCCGCAAAAAATGCTGCTTTGTCCCAGAAAAGAACATCATTAAACAGACCGCCGTCTGCGCAGCTTCACCAACTTTTCCAGAACAAAAAAGACCCATTTGTAGCAGAAAGATGATATTTTAACAATGTCGACAAAATACGCCTCGATCATGGGTCCGTTTTTCGAGGAATTGCGCATGTCAATGAATCAAGTTTCGAATTTACAGGGTAAGGGCATTTAATGGGCTTCAGCAGACAAATTTGGGCGAGTAGCGCTAAACTCCTAAGCCTTCTCTACCGCTTACAGGTTTCCAGCTGTGTCTTTCTAACCTTGCCGCCTGTAATGCGCATCATCACAACATAGCACAGACAGATACAAGGCTAATCAGTCGCTGGATTCAATTTGTGACGTATAGAAAGCAAATGAAAGTGAATTGATCTTGAATTTTGGGGGTTGATTTATGTCAAACGCCGCATTTGAATCACGTGCGTGCTGGGAATTATATGTATTGCGGATTTGCGTTGCGTTGCTGGGAACTTTGTCTTGCAATCAAAAAATCAGTTGCCAGAAATCACCAAATAATTCAGAAGCAAACAAGTTGCCACGGTACAGCAAATACACCGACTTTTCAACAGAGTTTTCAGTACTCTCTTTTCTTAAAAAGTTAAAGATATTGCTAAAGGCCAATACTGGTGTCGCAAAGATGCCGGCATACGTGAAAGGTGGTGTGTGGACGAATGTTGAAGGTAAGTTCATGATAATAAATACAAGTGAAGGCAGTAGCTAATAAATGATTTATTATCTAGATGAGATTTTAAGAGCAGCGTATGTTAATGCTTTGTTTATTTGTTTATTCAAATGTGTATATGAGCTGACATTGAAACAGGATTGCGAAATATGGCCTTAATCAGTGGTCTCGAGTATCATCACTCCTCGCTCGTAAAACAGCAAAGCAGGTTAAAGCACGATGGAATGAATGGCTTGATCCATCGATTAAAAAGATTGAATGGTCACGAGAGGAAGACGAGAAACTTTTACATTTAGCAAAATTAATGCCAACACAATGGCGAAGTATTGCACCAATTGTTGGACGTACCGCTACGCAGTGTCTGGAACGGTATCAAAAATTGCTTGATGATGCGGAAGCTATCGAAAGTGGCGAGTTTGGATTGTCCGGACCAGGTGGAGAGGCGCAAGCTGCGGATCAGATTCGTAAATTGAGACCTGGTGAGATTGATCCTGATCCAGAGACAAAGTATGTATAAAGAGTTTGATTTCTGAAGAGTTACGCTAATTGTGAATTTGTAGACCTGCTCGACCAGATGCAATTGATATGGATGAAGATGAGAAAGAGATGTTGTCGGAAGCGCGTGCTCGTTTGGCAAATACACAGGGAAAGAAGGCTAAGCGGAAGGATCGAGAACGGTTACTTGAAGAAAGCAGACGGTTGGCTGTTTTACAGAAGCGCCGTGAACTCAAGGCAGCTGGTATCAATGTTCGCATAACGAAAAAGAAGCGAACGAATGAAATGGATTATAATGCAGATATTCCATTTGAACATCAACCTGCAGCAGGATTTTATGATACTACTATGGAGATTTCGGAAAATGCACAAGAGAAGGCATCGTTCGATACACGGACGAAGAAATACGGTGCACGACGGCGTGATACTGAGGATCCTGCTGCAGAAGAGAGACGGAAAAGAAATAAAGATGATTCACGAGAAGCTGAGGCAGCCGAACGACAAGCCATTATGAGAGCTGAGAGACTACAAAAAATGCAAGAACAAGAGCAGATCGCAAAGAGAAGGAAACTTGCACTTCCAGTACCTCAAGTCACTGAAATGGATGTTGACAATGTGCTGCAACTTGAGAAACAAAAGCAAATTACATTGGAAGAGGCAGGCAGCGATGAAGGGAGTGATGATGATGACATTTTTGGTGGAAGTTCAGGTGGTATCAGTAGTCTTTTGAAAGCAGGTTTTGGTAATTTACCTAAGCCAAAGAATGACTTTGAAGTTGTTGCTCCTGAAGACGAAGAGGCTGAAGTAGACGAAGAAGAAGTTCCTTTAGATGTACAACTTCAGGAAGCAGAACTTGAAGAGGATGCTGGTGAACGGGAACGCAAGATCAAGGAGATTCACGCAAAAGAAGCCGAGAGAGCTTTGTTACGTCGTTCTGCCGTTGTACAACGTGCTTTACCTCGTCCATCGGTAATCGATAATAAACGCTTTGGAACTGAGAATGGAGATGACGATACCGAAGATCCCATTGTTGCTGCTATCGCTGCAGAATATCGGACACTTGCGGTATCCGATGCAATTAAATATCCAGCTCCAGACAGTCGATTACTTAATGCAAAGGGCGCCCAGAAACTTGATGATTTGGATGATAAGTCACGCAAACGTGCTACAGATCTTATTCAGGCTGAGATCGATTCTGCATTCGCTAAAGGCAGCCTTGAGAAATTTACAGAATCTGTGATGGATGCCTATGCACGCGATCCTGATCTTCAATTTCAACTGTCCGGTCTGGATTTTAATGGAGACGAAGCCGAAGATGATAATGAATTACAGATTGAAGATGTTATTGAATCTGTTGGTACTTCATTATTTTCCAGTGCAGAGAAAGCAAATGCAAAGGAGAAGAAATTATCAATGCTGCTAGGTGGATATGCCAATCGGCAAAATGTTTTGGCTAAGAAATTTGCAGAAGCAGAAGAAGCCTGGACGCAAAGTTTATTACAAAAAGCTATCTTTGAATAACTTAGTTGTATAGTAGGTGATGTGAGAGATGTGGATGCTATATTGGTGCTGTAAAAATTTACAGCTGTAAGAATATTAATGACTGATAATAGTTTGTATAGTTTGAACTTGAGTACATTTCATTCCCCAGCCTCCATGTAGCGCCGAACAGCAGTATTAGGGGTAATCGATATTAAAAGAAAAACTACTACGCGAAAGAGCATCCAAAAAAAATAAAAAACGAAACAACACTGAGAATAGCAAGAATTTGTAGTATAAAGTCGAAAAGAAATCACAAGTTGTAGTGATGAAATTAAAAAAAAAATGTACGCCAGTAATCAATTACGTATTTTCCTCCACGCTTCCCATACCAAAGCGTTAAATAAAAATCCGAGTAAAGAGTCGCCTGAAAGTATTAACAACGCTTATTCGTCATTGACTTCTTCAATATCCTTGTAATGAACCATCATAAGTCGCTTATACTCAGTCATGTTGGTATCCCAAAGATCGGCAGCCCTAAATAGTTAGCAAGTATGACACTAAAGAGTTTTCAAAAAAATATAACTTACTGGGCGTTAAGAGGCGACGAGTTGTTAGGCTCACCAAGAAGAGATTGTAAACTCAGTAAGATAGTCTGTACGTTATAAACTGCAGACCACTTTTCCTTCAGAATATCAAGACAGATGTTGCCGGACATGTCGACATTAGGGTGCCACATAGGAGACACAAACTTGACGACGGGTGCTCTGTATGGGTAACTTTGAGGGAAGGCCATTGAAATTTTGTATGTCAGACCAGCGTACGGCTGAAAAATGTTAGCAAAATACTTCAAAAATCCATACAATAAGAAGACATACAGTGCCGTCAGGGCCAGAGATGGTGCCGGTCCACTGGCACAGATTCGCGTCGGAAACAGGAAACGCGCTTATTCCCGGAACACTTGACATCTGTAAACATAGTAAGCATTGCGTTCATTGATAAATTTAACCAAGCAATCAAAATAACATACCATGAGCTGCATGAGCTCACTTTGCAGGCGCTTGGTGACTGTGTGACTGTCAACTGCAGCTGCAGCGGGCTCTTGCATCTTGAGAGAAGAATACGTGGAAGAAGGATTGGCGTTTTGAGAGTCCATAAAGTCTGATGCAGAAGTCGCGCGTGTGATGCGATGAAAATTTTGAGCTAGAAGACTGAAAATAGTCAGCGAGGAGCTCCACACTGAAATATAATCTACCGCAACAGGGCCCGCCTGAATCGACAACCGGGCCGTTTGCATAGATTTGACCATGAGGTTAACTGACCTTTTTGAAATCTAGTCCCGCGGAGTTGATGAATCCTGGACGACGTGTACAAGAGCGTCAGGGTTTCAACAAAAAAAAATACAGTTAAAATGCACTGAATACAATAAAATTCACAGATGCTTTGTTACTGGCGATGCAAATTAAGATCTGAAAAAGACGGAGCAGAAGAGCGAGATAGTCCAGAACAAGGCAGGTTCTGGAAGAAAAAGAAAGAAGCGGTAGGCTGAATGACAATAGAAAAGATTTCTGTCAAGTTCGTTGATCGTTAGTGGGTAGAAAAGAAGAAGAGAGACAGAAGAGAGCGCGGGAGCGAAGCTGGAGAAGTGACAGTGGAGTATATTTGCTGGCGTGCGGCCAAAGCGCTGGTAGTAAACACCGCCACTGCCAGCGCCCATTAACGCTCCCGATGGGGCACGGCGTGGTTGCCATGGCAACGACAGTACACAGTGATCCAGTTCAGTTGAGCGCGCTTCTGCTTTTACATACTCTTGTCACCCAGCACCAGCACACCTCTGCGCCAGCTTGTTTCGCGCATATTAGCTATATTGAGCCATTACTATAGTACATTCCTGGCTCTGAGCATTAAGGTCTTTGGTTCACCGATGAAGAGTTGGAGATTCTGGCAATACGATGAGCGCGGAGTTGGCTGTTAGACCAAGCCACATCAGCGAGGTGAGTGATCACACGCGGTCACACTGTTGGTACAAGCAGTATATTGTACTAAATTGAGTACATAGTAACTATGATTACTTGATTTAGTATATACAATATATGAAAAAGTACCTGTTCTCATAAATGCTTTCACAACACAGACTTTTCACCAAGCAGCAGTTATTCTTGTTCACATCAATTTTTTATAACTTCTGGGTATGCACAATCCCACGATTACTGGATCAGGTAGCTTTTGTATTTTGATAGGAATCAGGTAGCTTTTGTATAGCTGAAAGAAATAACTGCTAACCAGCTGTTGCGTAAAAACTACGTTCTATCTCTGCCAGGACGCAAAAGATCAAGTCTGGAAGCGAAGTGCAATAACCATCAAGGTAACTAATTCATAACAGTAGTACGTGCTACTGTAATCTTGTAATGAATTGATACTGCTATGCATCTACTTTACGCGTCGCAAATAGCTACAAAGTGGTGCTACTGCTGCTCTTCGAAGCTACTGTATGATCAAATTTAAATATTTACAGTAGAATTATTTTCCAAACTTATTTAGTTATTATTTAATTAATTACTCTACTTTTATTCTAACCTTTTGACGCGAAGTGCTTGATTGGGCATACACGCGTCAATTATGCGTGACGGTGGCAGCCGTTCAGAATTAGCCTGGTGCGAGACAGCGTCACACGAAACATAAACAAACCGCCCACTTTCTTGCACCGCCGCTGCCGCCCTTTAAATCGCCCATCTCCGCCATTTCCCTCCTTCCCTCCTTCTGTTTTCTCCCACACCACAACATATCACCTGCAACAACAACCCATTCACACCACACGCATAGCATCCACGCATCTCTGACCCTCAAGACGACGAATCCAGCTCTCGTCTTGCAACGTGCTAACATATTTCACTAGTCTAGGGTATTTCGTCGGTATAATCAACGCCACGGCGTAAAAGGTCTGCGTTCTTTGCTAGTAGACTATCTTGAGGGTTTCTGGGGGGAAATTCAATACTCCTGCGCGATTTGCTAGCAGGCTGTATTGACGGGGTTCTGGGGGTTAATTAATATTTACTTTGTCTGCGTCCTTCGCTAGTAGGTCATCGTGCCGGGATCTGGGGGATACACTCACTGCAAGGCAAAACTGGTTTCGTAAACCATGCACGTTTTGAATAATCGCAAACTGTGGACGAGATCTGGATATCGCGGGAGCCTTTGTATACAATTGCGGAGCATCATCTTTGCTGGTTTTGCATATTGTTGTCGACGGATTCGGGCAGAGCCTTTAATGGACAGTTGCTAGCTGCGGCAGGCAATAGTTTATCGGGTTGCTGGTCCATCGTTGTCATTCGTTTGCATTACTGGCTGGTTGAATATTGCACTTCAAGGAGGATCTTGCTGTTCTTTGAAATCATGGCTCTGAGGGATACACGTGTCAATACTTCGATGCAAAATCGTTGATAATATGTAAGTACCTCCCTCTTTTCGTTCTTAGCCGTCATGGCCGTCAGAGATCGATGCCGATGCGCGTTACTGAATTCGTTGCGCAAAGTTTTCAGCTAAGATAAGTTTTCCAACCTCTTTTGAATTTTAATCATCTCACATTTCGTATTTATCCGAAGTATCGTATATCATCATAAATACAAGTAATCTAATCATTGCACATTCCGATCGTAAGGAGCGTCGAAGACTTGTTGATCTGGGTAGTTGCCAGCTCCACCTTGAAAACACAGAACCTTCTCAAGCGGGACGGGCTGCGTATCATCTCTCACCTGATCTCTCTTTGCAAGATAAATCATACTGTATGTACCGTATTCGATCATTGCTTCTGCGAGGTATCGTAGTAATAGAATGGAGCAACGTAAGAGAGAAACAAATCCTCGCAGTCAGAAGTATAACTCGCAACTCTGTGATCCAGCTGTGAGCTGCTGAATTCCGTGACTCGCGTGGCTTCATCACTTTGTTGCTCGCTTCTCCCAAGATTTCTGAGGAAGTTTTCTGATACGCAGATTACGGGCTTGAATTCTCTGGAATCAGTATCCGATTAGGTGCCGCGAAATGTTTGTGTTCGAGTGAAGATTATGGAGTTTGATTGATTGGACTCTAGATTCAAGAAAGAATACAAGGAGCTACGCCCTTGATATAAATGAAGAATCGCGATTCTCATTGTGGTTTTGATTTCAATGAGCAAACTTGGAGCAGTTTTAGCGGCCATGGTGGGGCGTTATGAGTTACCGAACGACCGAATTCACGAGGTTTCACGATGCCTATAGCTTTCACAGGGAGTTTACATTGTCACGATGATGAACTAGAAGATGGAGGAGGGCGAACAGTAGCAAAGTGAACGCGACGAGACCTAGCATAACGGTCAATAACTATTACAATATTCTATGCGAATTTTAAACAATCAAGTTAACTTGGGTAATTAGGTGTTGTGATTTCAACTGGGTTTGGCGGAGAGCTACGACACACAGGCTCAGCTTTCGCTACATCGCGCGTCACGCTTTGTTCAGTATAATAAATTTCCATGTTCTAGGTCATGAGGTCTTACTTTATTGATCGTCTGCTTTTGGCTGATAGAACTCATAAACAGCGGATCTTAATGCTCACTGGAAGTCAGTGTTATTACAGACTGGTTTGAACTATGTCAAGTTGCGCTTTTTCCGCCAAAGCGCAAGCCACCCGTTCTTGTTTTATCAATATTTTTTTTCATATTTGTGATCGGCAAGAATTTTGCACCTGATCATCGACTTTATTTTATTATATTTTCTAGTGTGGTTGGTTATGGTGGTGGCTGTGTTTGTCGATTTTCTGGAGCACGCTGATGCACACGCGGTGTTTTGTTTACAGAGTTCCTACAGCCCTATTAAAGCTCGTGACTGTTTAATAACTAATTGTATTACTATAGATGCTTACAACTATATACGAAGCTGAATAGAAGTTCTGAATGGGTGCGGAGAAATTTTGAATTGGGAGTTTGAATGGAGGAGTTTGGATGGGAAGAGTATGGGCGGGGAGGAGTTTGATTTGAATGGGCAAAGAAAGAGTCTAAATGGAGCGTACGAATGGGCAAGGCAAGAGTTAAAATGCGGGAATCTACAAGGGAGTCTACAAATTTTCCGAAAATTAAAGCACAGTTGCTGTGGTTGAAAAAAAAAAGAATGGACAGGCGGGAAAGAAGGATTGTGAAGAGAGAGCGGTATTCATACCCATGATTTTGGAGTTGACTGGACGCGTTTATTTGCTCACGTGCGCAGGAGACACGAACTCCACACCTACTTGATTTCAGTTCATCAATTCATATAACTTATACTGTCAATACCAAACAGAGGATGAGTTAGAGCATACATGCTCTGTATTGACACTTGATTAAGTTATACTTTGTCGACTTGTTGGAGATCTAATAAAGCTCAACGTAAATATAAATATTGTACTAAAAACGTAGTCATGTACGGTAAACATTGCGCAATTTCTTTCGACAGCTAGAAAATATTTATTTACTGAAAACTACTCTATAACGAATCTATCATCTCAGTTGAACAAAGTACGTTACTTAAAAAAAAATAGACATAAATTTCATAACTCACAACATCATCAAAACGTAATCCATAATCTAAAAATCAGCTGGACCAAATCCCTCCTCCGGAATATCCAATAATGAAGCAGTTCTGGCATAATCCACACCTTGCATATAAATTTCATTACCCCACCAATTCAAAGTAACTTTAGTATATTGTAGAGCAGCAAAAATGACAATTCCTGCTAATGCAATTCCTGCTGATAATCCGGATGTTAAAATATAATTGTATTTAGTCCACCATGCCGTATAGTATTTCCGAATATAGTACATGAATGTAAATGAAACGTAAATACCAGGAATATGGTACGAGAAATTGTAAGTACCACCCCAACTATTTTCATTGTTAGTAAATAAATCATCAAAGTATGCAAAATTAGAGGAAAAACTTACGAAGCAGTCCCAGCTGCAATTAAAGCAGGATTAAAGATCTTCATTCTTTGAGGCCACATTAATTGAGCGCAACCAAAGGGAATTGCGCAAAGTACACCAATCCAAAAACTATACTTTAAGATAGGATATAAAGTAGTTAAAACTCTCTCAGGATTAATCACACCATACATAATAGCATCTGAGTAGACTGTTCTTGGGAAGACGCAAACAAATCGATCAACTTGAGTTGGGCTGCAGAAGTTATTAACTGACTTGAACAATGCTTCAACCGCACCAGCACTACAACAACATTGCACAAGTGTTGCAAGTAGCTGAGCTCTGAATGTCGCACGTTGTGGAATGCGGCAGTAATGGGCGATCTTTTGATCTCCAATAAAACTCTCAGATTGCTCATCAATATTCCATCCCCACATTCTGATAACAATGTTGGTAACTGGGTTACCTGGATCCATATAACCAGCTAAAATAACGGAAAATGCACCAAATCCATTAGAATATCCTGTTCTGGAAAGAATGACCAAAATCGGCATAAACATTCCAATGTTGAATAAGAAAATTGCGACAAGAGTCCAGAATGGAACTGTTGTAGGCCAAGCTAAAACGGCTGCGAGTGCTGCTCCAAGGCCAATAAGAAAGACCGCAAGATACCACCAATCAGGAACCTCAGGATACTTTGACATTAAACGTGAGAATGGATCATCAAATTCATCAAGTGCTTGTGCACGTTTTGGATGTCGAATATCACGAGCAAATAATTTGATTGTATCCCAAAGTAATTTATGTTCGCTAATGCATACATATGTGAATGTACATGTATATAAAGCCCAAAGACCACCAGTACCAACTAAATTACCAGCAGACATATAAGGAGGGGAGTAAGCTGAGTATTTGGCACCGTCGAATTGACCATTTGTAATGATACGTGAAAGATTAAATGTTTCTCCATGTCTATCATAAATTGTATTTGAATTCGGTGGAAGATATCCTGTCCATCTATAATTGGTCCAGTAAAGTGCTATGAGAACGAAACCTGAAATAAATATACCTCCAACTCTGTTCATAAGTGCATTGAATGGATATACAAGTGGACTTGAGTAATTAATAACTGCCCAATCGAAGGTTGGGATTGGATTAAAACCGAGACCGAGGAATGAGCCAGTAACTAAAGCTAAAGTCTTATTGTTTGGGGCAACCCATGTGATCCAGTTAAAGGAGCTCAAAGCGCGAAACAGGAAATTTGGAACAAAGAAATAAAAGAATGAACCAATAACACAGTAGTAAAACATTCTTTGACGAGAAACTGTCCATCCATTGATTGAAGTTCTTGTTTCACGAATAACTAAAGCACGAGAAAGTGCAAGAGTTGGAAGAACGTTAGGAAAGAGTGCCTTTACTGGAAAGATAACTAACTTTCTCATCATTCCACTTAATCCATAACCGAAAAACAAACTTGCAAAATTCATGACGAAAACGAATCCAAAATCTGCCCATTCAAAACCAAAAAATAACTTATGACGTAAAGTTACAGTCATTGACATCCAATTTGAAGACTGCGAGCCGACATTTACCATAATTGTTGCAAGCATTTGTTCTTTAATTGTCCATTTTCCGGGATTTAATGAATATCTTGTTCCAAAGACCTTGAATCCCCAATTAGGTAATAGTTGAGTGAACTTTCCACATGGAAAGATTAGAAGTTGAATAACTGTTGACCGAAGACTCAAACTTGGCTGACGGAATGAAAAGAATTCATTAATAAATGATCCAATTGCAACCCAAAGCGCACCAATAACATATGCTCGAATAGTTTCGACTGGCATATCAACATCATCGAAAGGATCAGTTACACCACGTACTTCAGGATATGGCGAATGATACTTGATTACAACGGCTTCCAGACGAGCGTCAAGTTCGTATGTTTCAAAATCTTCGCCGTAAGCCTCGGAACCCTCAACCATAAGCTTGATATTGTCATATGTTTCATTATCAAAGTTAACATCACCATAATGGTACTCCAATGCTTTTTTCAGAATCTCAATAGCTTCTTCAAGTGTTGTAATTAGTAGCATGTCATATAAATAAGCAGAAGCTCTATCTGCCAAAACATCAACATCACCAGTATTTCCGGTCTTATTCATAGCCTTGATACGGTCGATAATCTTTTCGCGATCAAATTGATGAACGACGTTTTCAGGAACATCACTCTCCGAGTATTTCTCATCGAGATCATTAACTTCAATTGCTCGTTGCGAAACAGTTACCGCATCTTTCTTCTCGTCGTACTCCATCTTGTAAGCAATTGGCCAGCCAATTGGGCGCGCGAGGACGTGTATTCCCGATATTGGAATACATGAGTGCGCAATGAGGTGTTGTCGGTATTTGTATCATCATATTTCTGGATTCTTGAAAGGCAAACAGCCTCGCACTCAGCCCGCTTAAACACTACTTAGATCTTGCAGAAGATAAATCAATGTACAGAATGAAACACGTACGGACAGTAGTGGGCGCAAAAGTAAGACCATCGGAAAAGCGGAAACGCCACAGTGGAGGCGCTTTGAGCGATTGGCGAGGAAAGATCAACGATAGACGATAGCGATACTGTATCATAAATTGTTATCAGTGCACAGTATAGCGCGCTAGCTAATGTACTGTAGATCCAATTGCTTGATCAGTAACTGATAATTAAGCTACACGACACATATGAAGCGCGTCCTGGCTATCTAAGACAAATGACGAAGAGTGGCTCTCTGGCGGATAAACAACAACAGTCAGAGACATTTCCAGTCGATAGAAGTGGTGAAAATTTAAATCTGAGCGGGAAGATAAAGTATGCACTGGCCGAAAAAATAAAACTCTATGCAGGTCAGTTACGGCGGCGATTGAATAAGATTGATTGGGAATTGAGAATATTGCGTAGCAGACCAGTAAGCGGATAAGAAGTCCTGCTCCGTGCGGATTTGAGTATGCACAGGCGCAACTTTGCCCCTTCTTCTCTCGAATCCATTAATCGCACGTTCGTACTGATTCACCATCAATTGACAGTTGCGTATCAACTGAGCCTTCTGTGCCGCAACACAGGCCATATATATCGTCCAGGCCGCGGAATCTACGAATAACCAATCGGTTGACTGCACCGCGAGCCGTCACTCGACCTCAGTCACAAGTCCGAAGCTTATCAAAGTTTGACCCAAATGCCAAATCAAAGAAGCAACCGCCTCGAGATTTCATCACCAGTTCCTTGGCATAACGCTTTCAATGTATAAATATAAACAAGAGAATAGTAATGCTTGGCCGGGCCAATTCCAGTTATATATATGCAGAATAATTAATAAGCTATCTACAGTATACTGTATGCAAGCTACAGCGGCGTTGTGCCAAGTCAACTGAATAGCCCCTGGTACAAATAGCCTGCAGTATCTGAAGCTTACTGCAGTGAAAGCCTTTAAGCGCCCTTACCCTGTAAAATTTGAAATTTGATTCATTGACACGCGCAATTCCTCGAAAACCGGACCCATGATCGACGCGTATTTTGCCGACATTGTTGAAAGATCATTTTTTTGTTACAAATGGGTCTTTTTCGCTCTTGAAAAGTTGGTGAGGTTGCGCAGGCGGAGGTCTGTTTATGAGGCTGTTTTTTGGGACCAAGCAGTATTCTTTGCGGCTCAGAAATAGGCAAGCAAAATGGGCTCGGATTTCCGAAATCCAGAGCTCACGAGGAGATCGGGGTGACCGAAAGTAATCGTTTTGAGAAGTCAATAATTGGATTGAGTTTAGACGTATTTGGAATGTATAATTTGCACCGGAAAGCGGAAATGGGGATCAGTAAATTGAACCAGGTTGGGCTCATTTCGGGTGCAAACTTGTCGAAGAGTGCGGCCCCAAATCTATGCCGTTTCCAACGTCATATTCTGCGCAATCCACCAGATAACCACAAAATCAGAAATACATGAATAACTGTTTAATTGACTATATTTTCTATCTGCAAGGCATGGAACAATCTTAGTAGGCGCTGGGTAACTGTTTCCTGATCAAGTTTGAGCCAGATTGACAAAGTGGCGGTTGAAAAAGTGGCAGATTTTCCAATTGTTGAGCTGTGACGCACGCGGAAACCACGAGCGGTGATAAGCGCACGTGTGAATTTTAGCTCCCACATGCCGCAGTTCTGTCGGTTTACGACTTTTCCAAATGTTGGAATCAAATTCAATACGTTGCTCTCAACACTTTAATCAACTCAAATCAGTCTGGATCTTTCCCGACTTCAAAAGTTGCCTTTTATGTTTATTTACATACTGTGCCGGTGAGGGTCGCACAAAATCCAGATGCCAGCGGAGATAACCTCTGAATTGCGTGGACTCAGATGTATTCAACGGTGTTTTTGGCTGAAGCAGAATGTCAACTTTTGCGGTTCTGAAATGGTTGAACAGATGATGATTGATTTTCGAAAGTTGGAGCTCCAGAAGAGATCGGGGAGATCGGGAGTGGTACTTTTATACATTTAGTAAGTGAGTGGGATCCAGATGTAACCGCGATTCAAAACTTGCAATTAAAAGAGCATGTGCAGATCAACAAGTCGATCCAGGTCAGGCGTCATTTGAAAGCGAACTGGCCGAATAATGCTGGATTGAATTTGGGGCGCTTCCAAAGATATCTTTAGCGCCATCCAGTTAATACCAAAACAGTCCTAAAATTGGCAGTTGCATGCAAACTAGATATCTTATTATTATTTCTAAGCTTCAAAATTATTGAAACAACGACGCTCTTGTTTCCTGATGGGATCTCTGCCCGATTGGCAAAACGGCTGCCAAAAAAGTGGTAAATTTTCCAGCGTGTGAACTGTGCGCGCACGCGGAAGTCAGGCGTTGATAAGCCGCACGTTGGAATTTTGAAACCCAGAAGTCGCAATTCAATATAGGCATGCGTACAGCTTTCGACAACTTTCGAGACATGCGAGCAAGTCCAATCAGTATTCTACGTCTCAGGACCATTACAGAGATGTTCCCAATATTTTCGCGTCAGAACGTGTTTTTTTGTTTGTTTACATTCTCGACTGGGGAGGGTCGCACGAAATGTCGAAATGCAGCGTCACCATTTTTACGGTAGCCCCTGAATTCTGCTAAAGGCTTGCAAGCGGATTCGAGGGTTTGGAAGACTGTGCATTACGGAGATACTTTGCCCAGCAGGTAAATTATATCCAAATTATAGAATCAATAAATGCATTTAAGTCTCATTTATACTGTACGATACGCCAAAGTGTTATAAATTTGTCTGTATCCGTAATGTGAAGAGTCGCGAGAGCATAAATCATATATATGACTGTCATTTTACCTGAGTGTTCACCATGCTACAAGTTCCTTGCTTAATGACATTCCAGTTTCTCCGTATACAATTTCTGCAGTCTTTGTTTACTCTCACTTTAAACAAATTTAGGCTTCTGCCTGTTTGTCGGTTTACAGCAGGCTTTTAACCTAAACTGTATATATTTGATTTTACCGATATTCACAATTCACAATTTGCTATCAACAGATCACTGCTAAACGTCTTGGAATTGTGCTGTACACATTTTCTCATCAATCCAGCTGCGGACGTTTCGGTTCATGCTATTAATGTTTACTCGATCTTTTCGAATTAGACATATCCGACTAATGCGAACTATAGCCTCGTGGAAAGATGGATAATGATTTGGATGTGGGCTGAAAGAGTCAAATTTGTGGAGGTACCTAGGGCGTGGTAGACTTTTAGAATAAGATTTATATAGAGAAAGATATTCTATCATTTCTCAACTTGCTGCAGTATAACAAGCACTCTCAGATTCATTCAATCACAAAAGACACCGAGTAACACGTTTGCTTTCTTGGATTTGGTGGACTTCATTGCTTGATAAGATGAAAGAAGAGAGTGAATTTGGTAATGAAATCTGAATAACATGCAGAGAACTGTCTATCACAAGTTGATATCGAGATCACCAGGAAATTACGTGCTACTGCATTATTCTGAATTGTATACAACTACAATAATTTGTATGCTAGTGATGATCTGCAATACTATTGGGTCTTCGATTCACAGCCGGGAACACGCAACATTCGCGATTTAACAGCAATGCTGAGAGATATATGAGATGTTTCAAGTTTAGTTGCTTATCCGCTTTCGATTGGGAGAATTTATTGCACCGCAGCAAGTCTCGGACAACATAACAATCGCTGTCAGTGAATCCAAACAGAGACAGCAAACATCGATATTTGCAATCCACAACGGCACGATCTCTACAAACTTTTTAGCTGATCCAAAACACAATAAGTAATAATAATGATCATCCGTTTTCATTTGATTAAATTACAATTCTGGTGGCTGGAAATCGGTCGGGTTGGGTTCTATCGGCGCGATGCAGATTTCATTTTCTAAAGTCAATTCTGAGGCATGCGCAAGTATCTACAATTAAGACTTAATATGATAATCAACTAACTCTATTTTTATAGATTTTCATATTTTACTGCGATATATTACAGTACTTATAAGTGTGATGGTTCAGGGAGAGGGAGTAGTTGAGGTCGTCGTTGTCAAAAGAGCAGAACGATGAACGATGAACGATGAACAATCCAGATTTGAGATTGTTTGGATGATTTAAAAGTGTTTGATATTCAAGTACGCAAGCAAAATAGATTAAACTTGTTCAATACTGCCCACGACTACAAGGCACTCGGCGCTGGTATTGACGCGTCGCATCACGTCGGCTACGAGCTGGCCAATACCACATACGTAGGAACATTTTCATAATTATTATTTCAAGATTAAATAAAGATTGATTCAGAGTAGTTAAATAATACATTAATTTGTGCGGTTAATAGGCGTCGATTGACGCGCTACTGCGGCAGCCGTTGTAAAAAAGACTGGCGCGAGACAGCGTCACACGAGACGTAAACAAATCGCCCACTTTCTGTGACTGCCGCCGCCGCCGCCTATAAATCGCCCACTTCCCGCCATTTCCCACCCTCCCTTCTTCTATTTCTCTCACGCCACAACATGACAACTACAACACCAACACCACCGCACAACGCGCATCGCATCCATCGCATCTCTGACGTCTCGTCGTGCAACGCACTAACATCTTTATTAGTCTAGGATATATTACTGATATTTATTCAACGCCACAACGTGAGATACCTATGTGCTTTGCCAATAGGTCATCTTGAGGGAATCTGAGGACCATTCATTATGCCAGCACTATTTGCAAGTAGGTCATCGCGATGGGATCTGGCGGACATTCATACAGCATGAACTGTTCAAACTTGAGGGAGGGGACACTGGCAGCTCTGGGGGAATCTATTCATCGCAGTACATGAGTCTCTTGGTAGAACGTGAAAACTCTGAATATTTGCGCGGTGTGATGAGATTTTTTCATTAAGGAACTTCCGTATAAGTTGCGTACAAGTCGTCTTTGCTGGTCTCAGTAATCGTGGGGACTTGTCAGATGGTGTCTTCGATAAATTGCCGTTTACTGGGGTAAACGGAGGTCTACCTGAGTAGCTGTTCTGAAATTTTCCATATTATTGTGACCAGCAAGGATTGATGTAGTGCTGCAATGGCGGCTCCTTTGTGTTCAGGCTCGGAAGCAGCAAGCAAGACTGGTTGCCAGTCACGGACGGGGATCTGGGGGATCATGGCTCTGGGGGATCGTGGCTCTGGGGAGTCGTGGCTCTAGGGGGAATGCACAAGCTTAGTAATTTGATTGAAGATCTTTGATAATATGTAAGTACCAGCCTTTTAATTCTTCTTTCCTCTTGTCATGTTCACAGAATGTGATGTTGATGCGCGTTGCGGGATCCATTAACTTGGTAATTGATGAAGGTAAGTATTCTAATCCATTTGCACTCTGATGAAAAATTTATATGTAATCTGACTCATTGTAAATCATCAATAGAGATAATATCATCTTAATTTATTCCGTCTCCGCGGTAGTATCGTATCATAAAAGCCTTAACCTATACCGTAAAGTTGTTGATGCAAAAGTTGTCTCCAGTTCAGATCATTGAACTTCGTGCCATAAGGAGCATGACGAGCAATAGCCTATAGATCCTTATATTCTCTAGCTTCAAAATTCAACGAGTAATGAAATGCTCTAACATAGTAATTAATCAATAGGCAGGATTCGATTGAAGTAATATAGGCTACTACATCTGAAAGAAGCAAAGACTTGATGAACTTCAAAAAGTCAAACCGCACTCCGCGATCGAAGTTGTGAGTTCCGTGACTCGCGTGTCTTCCGCGCTTTGTTGTTTGCTTCTCCCAAAATTTCTGGAGTATTTTATAATGGATTACTGAGCTTTATAATATTTGGAATTACTGCTCGATTGGCAAGAGATGCGATTCGTGGTTGTGGAAAGTGCTTTGTGTGATTTATGTTCCTTATGGAACTCTACAGCTTTAAGGAGGTCGACTGATTGAATGCTAGGTGTCAGTGAGAACATATGGCGTTACAAGCTTGATACGAATTAGCATGGAGGACTTTCATCTGGCTTCGATCTCAATTAGCAAACTTGACGTGGTTGAGCAGTCATTCCAAGGATAGTGAAAATGCGTTGGGCTCAAGAGGTTTTACGGCGTCAACAGCGCAGATGTGGGCGTGTACACGAGGCCGCTGAAAGTGGGGTCATTGAGGATCACGATCTAGGATCAATTAACGCAGATTACAGCTAATACAATTTCCTGCTATTCCAGGTGTCTTTATTACTCGAATGTAATTGCTATTGTCTTGGTGGTGCTTTGAACCAGAGGAGCAGTTGCGACGCAACAAAGATGAACGGAGATCCGAATGGTAGGCGGTGTACAGTTGATGGATATGTTTATTCAAGAACATTAAAATGACTTAATGGGATATGAGATGGTTGGTGTCGATCAAAGATTGATAGTGGTGGTTGGTGGTAGTAATTGTTGACTTTTTGCTTCAGTTACATTGTCACGAAGGCGATCTGGAAAATAGAGGATATCAAGCTACAAAACAATGCGTGCTTCATTTTATCATTTCCGCGTAGAGCTCAGCAATTCTTAATCTATGTTAAGTAATACCACCGTCAAAGTCTATCATATCCTCAAATATTTTAAAAAGTGAATTGTGATAATTTCATATTCAAATTAATCAAATATCCTGTGACAAAAAGTAACATTGAACGTAAACTAATAACACCATAATTTCAAACACCTAAATCCAAACCAAGTTCGTAAGTACACCACCATAGAGCCTAATAAATGATTCTAGCTGTTAACCAAAATCAATTTCGATAACACAAAAAGATGATCGATTACAACTTTGACTGACATCTTGAGCACGTCTTTCCTGATCCACATTTCTTCTCGCCTGTGGCACCAGCACATGCTTGCTGATATCCCCATGAAGCAGGATGTGATATACTTGCATCAAACCGTCGAATTGCTGAATTATCACTGTTGGGTTGTAGCTGCTTTAATGAGTTTCCGAAGAATACAGGATGTGCTAGCGCCGGATTGTACTGTATTGCTTGATTCTTTGTGTTCGATGCCAGTGAGACAGAGGCTGAAGATGCAGTTCTGACTTGCATATTTGAAGAGTTATTCTGTAATGCTGCATCTCGTTTAGCAGCTGCTTCGATTGAAGCCAAACTTGGAAGTGTACATGGCAAAGGACCCAACAGAGGTGGCTTCTCTACCGTCTGGGTAAAAGTCACAAGGATACAGTTAGTAAGAGAGTATTCCTAGTCGAAGAAGTACGCAGTATCTTACCGGTCGGTGTTTCTGAAAATGCGGTAACATATTGCACTTGAAATTAATGAAATCCAGGTACGATTCAAAATCAACAAGATCTGTAACCACTATACAACGATCCGAGGATGAGTCGATTGCGATCTTCCCCGCGACCTCCGCGAATCAGTCACGTGTTAAATCTGCGCCGCACAAATCACGGCTTTCTCGTCGCGAACCTCGGCGCTCGAGTCATCTAACCACATTCACTACTTTAGTACACGACCGCTCCTGTCCAGATACTGGTTCCGCTGCCGGGTAAAGAAGAGCAATGGCGTCGTCAAAGGCGCTGGTTGTTTTTAAAGACAGTGTCCTGCGACCGCAGCACTTCGCAAAGGACCTGTTTACGAAACCCGTGAACTTGTCTATTCAACCGACCCAGCGCTGGGCCATCACAGGAACCCACAAGAGCAGGTTTCTTCAAGCTTTGGCTGGTCAATTCACTGCAGTACCACCATCGTCACGAACATACCCTTTTTTGGATAAGACAGTATGGCCAGCTTCTGCAACTAGTCTGGTAATGTTCGACACGGATATCAAGCCTGCATACTTGGCTGCCAGGTACGAGTCGTTTCGTGAAGCGGAGGATGCTGATTTGGAGTCCTTTTTAAGGAGATCTTTTCACTCAAGTCCTAAAGACGAGGAGACTGTTGCGAAGCAGAACAAAGTACTCGCTGAAACTGTGGAGCGTCTTGGTCTTGAGACTCTGCTGAAACAATGGGTTGTTACTTTGTCAAACGGTCAGAACCGTCGAGCTAGAATTGCTAAAGGTCTGCTTCGGTCACCGAGGTTACTTTTAGCTGACGAACCATTCTGTATGTCTACTTCTTCTTTTTGAAATAAAATTATAATTTGACTAACTGAATTAAGTGGGACTTGATCCTACGGCAACTGAGAACCTTTCCAACTTACTCAACGAACTTGCGCCAAATCCACACGTCATCCTTGGTCTCCGAGCACACGAGCCTATTCCCTCATGGATTACACATGTCGCAGTTATTGATGAAACTGGTGTTGTTGATGCAGGAGCCAAGGAAGAAGTTCAGCCAACAATTCAAAGTTTAATTGATAAGCGTGCTTCATTACATATTAATGAGTCATTTGATTTTGAAAAAGCTGGAATGATTCCACCAAAACATGAAGGAAGTCAGTCAATCGTGGATATTGATCATGCTACTATTCAGTATCAAGATAGAGTTGTTATTAATGATTTGAAATGGGTTATTCGTCGTGGTGATAAGTGGCATTTAAGAGGAAACAATGGTATGTCGAATAAGAGAGTTGGGCAGTACTTGGCATAAATTTATTAACTTTACATACAGGAACTGGAAAGAGTACTCTTTTATCAATGCTCACTGCCGACCATCCACAATCATGGAACTCCAAGATCCGCATGTTTGATGAGCCTCGCAAGGTCGGCAAGCACAACTACTTTTCCATCAACCGAGCCATCGGACATGCGTCACCAGAAATCCACGCCATCTTTCCTAAGACATTAAGTGCAAAGCAAGCTGCAACCACTGGATTCACTGTCGGTAGCTTCTTACCACCTTCGGCATCTGGACACGTTGCAGGTGGTCTTAATCGCGAGCAGATGGAAGCCCGTGCTGAGGAGCTCTTAGAATATTTCAAAGTTGAGCCAAGTACACCATTTTCTGACCTCACTCTGAACGATCAAAAGGTTGTGCTTTTTATTCGAGCAATTATTCGAAACCCAGATATTTTGATTCTTGATGAAGCATTTTCAGCAATGAATGACGAGAGCATTTTCAGATGCAAACATTTTGTGGATGAGTGGGGTGGAACAGTTATTGCGATTGGACACGTGGCGGATGAGATTCCACGGTGCGAGAAGTACCTGAGATTGCATGGAGGAATGAGTGCGCCTGAACAGGGAATTGTCGAGTAAAAGTATGTACATAATATAGAAGATTGAATAGATTGAGTAATTAAGAGTTGGTGCTGGCCAAGTGTGTACTGTCGTGTAAGGATATAAATCCGCCACAAACCCCTCACTTGACAAACGCCGTACAGTCAGCAGCTGCGGCTGCGGCCAATGGTTTTTTTTTCGGCCGTAAAGGCCGTGAAATAAAAATCGTCCATTGAATTTGCCTGAACTTCTTTCTCCGCTTCAGGGCTATCCACCACCAATCTCGGAAGTTGTACTTGTTGCACTTTCGTAGACCATCCAGAACCAGTTTATTCAACGACAAGATTGCAATTTAACGACCACCCAGCATGGGTAAGTGCTGCTCTGTTGACGCTCGTGACGGACCAGCTGGCTAATCTAATCGTTGCAGCACCTCCCAAGAAAGGAACCAAGATGAGTCTCACTGACTTTCTCCAGGATGACGGTATGTTTTTATGCATGTATTTTGCTTTTACGGTGGTTTAAAGCATGTGCTGATATCGAAACAGCTTTCGGATCCTGGGCCGATGAGATGGAGGACCTTCCTCGTAAGTACAATCTGATTTATATCCGGCACAACTAGTTGCTAACCCACATCGCCATTACAGCCCCACCAAGTATGTATCAGACCGGCAAAGACTGAAAGAAGACTTTCAATTAACACCGATACAGAGGCGTCTACCTACAACGACAGACCAGCCTACGCCAGCGACAGGTACGGCGGCGGCGGCGACCGTGAACGCAGCGAGAGACCCGAGAGCTCTCGATTCGGCCCTCCAAGAGATGCTCCTCCTAGAGATGCTCCTCCTGCCAGAGGTGAGTGCATTGAGCTTATTCAGCTATATTATCCGACTTAAAATGCTGACAATACTTAGAGTTCGATGCCAGCACACGCGGTAGCAAGTTCGTTGCTTCCGAGGGCCCTTCATCTTTCTCTCGCCCGAGCTACGGCGACCAAGAGCGTGACCGCGGCAGCTATGACCGTGGATACGGCGACCACGAATACAGCAGATCTGAGCGCCCCGAATTTCCTATCCCAGATGCTCCTCCTTTCAGTGCCCGTATCGGTAACCTTGCTGACGACGCTGTCTCCTCCAACCTTTCCGACTACTTTGAAGGTCTTAAGATTTCCGACATTCGTGTCCTTAAGGATCGACGCGAGCCTCCTCGCGCATACGCATACGTTGACTTTGAGGACAGAGAATCACTTGTTAAGGCTCTTGATATGAGCACAGGTCAAGTTCTCGGCCGTACTATTTACGTCAGTGTTGCCGAGCCACCTAAGGAAGACCGCACCCAAGGTGAATGGCGACGAGGTGGCCCACTTCCAGCACTCGATCAACCTGAGCGTCGCGACCGACGAATGTTTTCAGATGACAAAGTCCGCGATTTCGATAGCTGGGAACGTAAAGGACCGCTTCCATCAATCGAGCGTACTACTCGTGAGTTTGTCTCCCGAGGATCTTCAGGCCCAAGTCGGTCATCATCAGGCGGTGCTCCTGAGGAGAACACTCGTTCATTCGACAACTGGCGCAGTGGATCTGCTTTCGACGCTCTCAGAAAGTCTGGACCCCCTGGACGTTCACGCGAGAACTCTTCGACTCCCGAGGCTGAGGAGAAGCCACGTATGGAGCGCAAGAAGTTGAACCTCCAACCACGCACACAGCCTATCGACCAAGCCACCGCACCTGCCCCTGCTCGTTCAAGCAAGGGTAGTCCATTTGGTTCAGCTGCTCCAGTCGACACAGCCAAGCGCCAACAAGACCTTGAGGAACGACTTTCCGCAAGACGCGCCGAGCAGCTCGCAGAACAAGCTGAGCAACGCAAGAAGCGTGAGGAAGCTGCTGCTGCTGCACGTCCTTCACGTGAAGCTCGCAAGCCTTCTGCTGATCGCGTTGATATGCTTGGTGCACGCCGAGCAAGTGCTCTCACAAAGGCTGCCGAGGGAGAAGCTAAGAGCCGATCCGGATCTGAGCAACCTGAGGAGACCAAGGAGGAGTCACCTGCTCCCGCTACTGCCGCTGCCAAGCAGTTCGACCTTCTCCGTCTTTCAGAGGCTACAGATGACTACGTTCCCGAAGAAGAGGAGGAGACCACCGAGGCTGCTGAGACTACTGCTAGCAAGGAGAGCGCTGCTGCTGCAGTTGCTGCTGCAGAGGCTGCTGCTCAAAGTGAAGCTACCGCGGGAGATGCTGCAGCTGGAGATGACTGGTCCGTTGTATCGAAGCCCAAGCGTACCAACGGTAAGTAAAGTTACAAAAGTTTGAGAGTTTGAAAGTTACCTTAGCATTTGTTTTGTTCATTAGGCGAAGAATTTGATGTCCCTTGTGTGAAATAAGAATTTTAATGAAATTTTAGAGGACAGGATCTCCACTTATATTATGTGTGTTTTTACCTTTTTGCGACACTTTTTTTTGAGCTTGTTATAATTTTGTGTTTTTCTGTATGCTAATGCAGATCTTGCTGAAACTATGAATTGGTGCTGATGTAGAGAAACTAGACCTATGGCGCAGTTGCTACGATAGCGCTGATACTGTAGAGGCGAGTTGAGTTGAGCTGAGACCTGGAGTTCCCTAAACCGCAGCAGTCACGTGTCATCTGGCGTAAAATGTAAACGCGGTCAATATGGCCCCAACCCCGCTAGAGGGCTTTGGCGCATATTATTGATCCTCACTTCCCTTTGCCATTCCCTCTTACAGTACTTGCGATTGTTTACTCTATCACCACTCTCCTTCTCGACAATATGCAGTATTATTCATAATTGCTCTTTGTGAAATTTTGCACCAGCTTTCGATTAAAAGACTACGAGCTATTCAACGACCAACTTAACTCTGACACAGGGACTGCTGATGTCTCCAGTGCTCGTGCTCAAGCTTGTCCCCCGCTTTCATCACGACCCGAGAGAAAGAGGACCTTTTTTTTCTCAGCTCATATGCGCGATATGTCTAGATATGACCGGTCATGCTTTTCATCATCCTGTGCTTTGTTCTGTGCGTGCCTGCAATACTCGGCGAGTGTTTGATTCCCAATTACTAAGTAAGAGTGCGCTTCCTCAATAGCTGTGTGGAAGCAATACTCATTCATTCAAGCCTCGATAGCATTCAACATTTCTGAAAGTTTCAAGCTTTTCGTCGAATGCTTTTAACCGAGAGATGAGATGGGTTCCAGCAAGTACGTGCCCCTAAGTCTGGATTAGAATTAGTCAAGCACATGACTGGAGCGAGTACCTTCGGTCTCGATTTAAATCACAGTTTCTAAATTTAAATATATATAAATTTTACTTGCAATGCAGAATACCAAGTCAATAATTATGCTTCATTACAGATGGCGTCTGAATGCGAGGGATATGAGCGTATCTCTTGTGCCCACAGTAGCCACCTTTCAGTGCTTAAGAAAAGCCGAGGAGAGTGGTCGAGGAGCATAATTCCGATTCAATACCATTATATGCGGGTGTAACAGCGATATAACGCTAAATGTCTTCTTAATGTGCTCGAAATTACAACGTTACTATTTAGTGCTAAGGCGGATAGGAAGTGATTAGCGGATACTGTAGAAAGCGATTAAAGTGATTAGCGGATTCAAGAATTATTGATTGGGATGCTATTAGATAGTTGATATGGTGTGTCTTCGATGTTTAAGATATAAAGTCTAAGCACGAGTTAGGTCAATTCTATGATACCAACATAACACTGATAGCTTATTTACAATGAAATAAATTTTGATTTTTTGAACCAAGTAAAGCATGTAAAACACTTCGAATCAGTTTTAACTTCTACATTGCATTTGACCCCTTGAACTCTAGAGGGTCAAAATAGAGAGTCAAAAACAATGATCGGCCGATTGTCGGAGCTATGGCGGATCGTTGTCGGAGATTGGAAATATCGGAGTTTCACGCAGGAGGTATTGATCGAGAAATATTTGACCAATGTAGAACTGTAATTGAACAGTGATACAAATAAACGGGGTCCAACTGTACATACTGAGTTGTAGAGTTCGAGGCTGTACCATAAATCGACCAATCAAATAATCGCAGACTTACAGTATATATCTGCAAACCTGTATACAGTTGATTGATTGATTGATTTTATTACGCCCCGCCCGCCATTCGCTGTGATATGCCTCTACTCTAAGACTACAGACGCCTCGCAAAGTACGCTGACCGGAAGTGCTTCCGTCATGACAAGTGTTCAATACCCACAACGCAACAAAACGTATGCAGATCGGAAGTATATAATTACAACCGATTCGATCAAGCAATTAAATATTGAAGGCGTTTTTTTGCCAAGAAATCAGTGTTTGAATGAATGATAAGCCAAATTGTTGATTTGGTGAGATAGTAAGTTTAGTTGAATCGATAGCGCATATGCAGGTTTCTTGATGAACAGCTCAAGACGATCGCAATGCGATACAAGTTGATTAACTGCCCCCTACTTTCGACCGAGAGCAACAGTCAAATCAAAAAGCAGGTTAAGAAATCAAGCGACCGCTGATTGAAGTCGACAACACTTACTGTATTAGAAAATACGGTAACAGTAGTGTATAGTAGTACTGCACAGTGCAGGGAAAAGCGCAAGAAAGGCCGAAGCTTGTTGAGGTTACATGCGATGGCGCATTTGCTGTGCCTGACGGAAATCTTATCGTCGCTGCCAAACTTTGATAAGCTTTCGCGCTTGCGTTTGAGTGACGCCTCGGCACTGCCAACCGATTGTTCTTTGCATTCGAGGAGGCCGCTGAGTGAAGCTATGTGGATTCTGAACTATCAAATACAAGAGCTATCTGTAATTGATACAGCGATGATATTTCAAGAGGAGGTCACTGAAAAAGAAGGGGTCGGCGAGTGAGCAGTGAGCAGAAGCTCTGCCCGTGCATCCTTAAAACAGCACGGAGCAGAACTTCTTAACCGATCACCCTCACCAGTTGCCGGCATAAATCGGTCTGTTCTGTTTCAATGTTTGGCCAGTGCACACTTTATCGTCTGCGACATGTTCAATCCGCGCTCAGATACCAGTTCTAGCCCAACTACAGCTTGCAAAGTTCCAGGCTTGTCACACTATATTATCGACTTTGTCGTTCATCAGTTTATCAGTAAATTAACATGCTTAATCTATCTTAGCAAGTCAAATCTAATATACAGTACTCAATTATCCATTGCCGGACATGTAATTGCAATTTATCGCTCAGGAACACGACAACGCCTCGGCGGTGACGTTTCCGCTGTGACACAGACCCACTATCGGCATATGCAGTATACTGTATGTACTGTACTGTATTCTTATTTCTTAAGGGCGCAGGCTGAAATATCCAAGACCTTTTTCCGACGACTGAATCAATCCAATTGATGGGTTTACATTTATCGGGAAGGGATACAATTAATGTTTAAGCGATGCAGACTGCGGGGCTACGTTCCACCAAAGCGACCATACAAATATCGATATGGTCCCCGCGCATGCGCGTGTGTTCGACTCCGAGATTCACGTCCTTATACTCACAATTGGGTTGATTGTCAACTGATTTCAAGATGGAGTACGACGAGAAGAAGCAGGCGATTGATATATCGCAACATGCGATTTCAGGAAGCGATGTTGATGAGAAGTACTCTGATAGCGATGCTCCTGAACATACAGTCCATCAATTTGATCGTGATAAGATTCTTGACCGTATTAAGGCCATGAATAAGACTGGAAACACTGGTGATGTTGATATTTTGGCAGATAAATCATCTGCTTATCTGTACGATATGCTACTTATTACATCACTTGAAGAAGCTATTGAGATTTTGAGAAAAGCATTGGAGTATCATTATGGTGATGTCAATTTCGATAATGAAACTTATGAAAATATCAAGCGTATGGTTGAAGGTCCTGAGGTTTACGGTGAAGATCTTGGTACATATGAACTTGATGTTCGTTTAGAAGCCGTTGTAATTAAGTATCATTCGCCATATCCTGAAGTACGAGGTGTAACTGATCCTTTTGATGATGTTGATATGCCAGTCGAAACTATTCGAGCATATGTTATTGGTGCGCTTTGGGTTGCAATTGGATCATTTATTAATGAATTCTTTTCTTTCCGTCAGCCAAGTTTGAGTCTTCGATCAACAGTCATTCAACTTCTTATCTTTCCATGTGGAAAGTTCGCTCAAATTTTACCAGATTGGGGATTTAAACTCTTTGGAACAAGATATTCATTAAATCCTGGCAAGTGGACAATTAAAGAGCAAATGCTTGCAACAATTATGGTAAATGTTGGCGGCCAATCGTCAAATTGGATGTCAATGACTGTAACATTACGTCATAAGTTATTCTTTGGTTTTGAATGGGCAGATTTTGGATTCGTTTTTGTCATGAATTTTGCAAGTTTGTTTTTCGGTTATGGATTAAGTGGAATGATGAGAAAGTTAGTTATCTTTCCAGTAAAGGCACTCTTTCCTAACGTTCTTCCAACTCTTGCACTTTCTCGTGCTTTAGTTATTCGTGAAACAAGAACTTCAATCAATGGATGGACAATTACTCGTCAAAGAATGTTTTACTATTGTGTTATTGGTTCATTCTTTTATTTCTTTGTTCCAAATTTCTTGTTCCGCGCTTTGAGTTCTTTCAATTGGATGACATGGATTGCACCAAATAATAAGACTTTAGCTTTAGTTACTGGTTCATTCCTTGGAATGGGAATAAATCCAATTCCAACTTTTGATTGGGCAGTTATTAATTACTCAAGTCCACTCGTTTATCCATTTAATGCACTTATGAACAGAATTGCAGGTACATTTATTTCAGGATTTATTCTTATGGCACTCTACTGGACCAATTACAGATGGACAGGATATCTTCCACCGAATTCAAATACAATTTATGATAGACATGGAGAAACATTTAATCTTTCACGTATCATTACAAATGGTCAATTCGACGGTGCCAAATACTCAGCTTACTCCCCTCCTTATATGTCTGCTGGTAATTTAGTTGGTACTGGTGGTCTTTGGGCTTTATATACATGTACATTTACATATGTATGTATTAGCGAACATAAATTACTTTGGGACACACTTAAATTATTTGCTCGTGATATTAGACATCCTCGTCGTGCCAAATCACTTGAAGAATTCGATGACCCATTTTCAAGGTTAATGTCTAAATATCCTGAAGTTCCTGACTGGTGGTATTTTGCAGTTTTCCTTCTTGGACTTGGAACTTGTCTTGCAGCAGTTTTAGCATGGCCCACTACAGTTCCATTTTGGACTATTATTGCAATTTTCTTATTTAATATTGGTATGTTTATGCCAACATTAGTTGTTTTATCAAGAACTGGTTATGCGAATGGATTTGGTGCATTTTCAGTTATTTTAGCTGGTTATATGGATCCAGGTAACCCAGTTACCAATATTGTTATTCGTATGTGGGGTTATAATATTGATGAACAATCTGAGAGTTTTATTGGAGATCAAAAGATTGCTCATTACAGTCGTATTCCACAACGTGCAACATTCCGAGCTCAATTACTTGCAACATTAATCCAGTGTTGTTGTAGTGCTGGTGCTGTTGAAGCATTATTCAAGTCAGTTAATAATTTCTGCAGTCCAACTCAAGTTGATCGGTTCGTTTGTGTCTTCCCGAGAACTGTTTACTCAGATGCAATTATGTATGGTGTTATTAATCCAAATCGAGTTTTAACTACTTTATATCCTGCTTTAAAATACTCTTTCTGGATTGGTGTTGTTTGTGCAATTCCTTTTGGTCTCGCTCAGTTAAAATGGCCTCAACGAATGAAGATTTTTAATCCAGCTTTAATTGCATTGGGAACTATTTCGTATGTATCTCCGTATTTATTTACTTATTGATTTATATTTTTACTAACAATTGAGTAGTTGGGGTGGTACTTATAACTACTCATACTATATTCCTGGTGTCTACGTCTCCTTTGTATTTATGTACTATATTCGAAAATACTATACGGCATGGTGGACCAAGTATAATTATATTTTAACATCAGGACTATCAGCCGGAATTGCATTAGCAGGAATTGTAATTTTTGCAGCATTACAATATACCAAAACCACTTTGAATTGGTGGGGGAATGAAATTTATATGAGAGGTTTGGATTATGAAAGAACTGCTTCGTTATTGGATATTCCTGAAGATGGATTCGGTCCTGCGGAGTTTTAAATATCGTTAATCTGTTAAGTTGAATTAATAGACTTAGTTGTGTAGCTAGTATATAAATAATTAATGTGAAATGTGATTCATTTGTATTCTTCTTGCGAGAGCTGTAGATCCGAATGATTTTGAAGGTAAATACGTAAATGATTGTTAGAGTTTTGGCCGAAAAGAGATGGGCTAGGGTTGCGAGCGGAAGCATTAACATACACCAGTGCTTGTAAAGGGTTACGATATATACTAGAAGGTCAAGCGCAAAATTATTTGAATATATACGGTGTTACAATACAGTAATAAGCTACTAAAAATAGAGCTGTGCTATAATTTGTTTCAGTTATGTTTAATAGCACCATGAAATCCCAGACCAACAACTTTCCCTTTCGGCAATTCAGCTTTACAAATTTCTTTCATAGAAGAGGCATCAATGATAATCAAAATTGATTTTTTTAATTCACCATCTAATACAATTGTTAATAAGACTCCATTATCTTCATTTTCAGGATTATTTAAATCACAATTTGGATTTTGAATGAATAATGGTTCAGATGGAGTTCCATAGTTAAAATCTGATGAAGTAATTGAACGCCAGTATGCCACATTTAAAGTTTCATTATCAATTTTAATTATTCGATCAACTACTGATGATTTACCACTTGAATTAATTCCATAAATATATCGATTCGGGAGTAAATTGTATCTTGGATTAATTACAGGTAATTCAATATTTTGATTTACATCATTTGACGAGATTATTAACTCTGCAATTCTTGATGATGTTGATAAAGGTAATTTCCATCTTGTATACATTGGAAATTTCTCAAAAAATACAGGTTTAGTTGCTGTTTCACTTGATAAATTGTCACAATAAAGATCCCATAATATTTCATGTGTTTCATATTGTGACAAGTCAAGATAAATATCACCAGTTTCTTCATCATCAAATGCATTAATTGTATGAAATGAGAAGAACGATTTAGGTGCTTGGAATTCATGTATTTTAGTCGATTCTCCATTTCGTGGAATTACATAAAATCGAGTAATTCGTTTGGGATTCCATGTGTGATTAATCGAATCAAGTATATTTTTATTCCAAAGTATAGATGATCCATGATATGTGAAATCAGCTTGCCAATGTGCTAAAATGATATATTTTTTGGTTAAAAATAATGAATGAATATATGCACCATGAGAAACTGGAATAGTTGCATATACTTTAGTTTTCTCATAATCAGGAGTTCCAATTGCAGCAGCACCAGAAGCAACACTAAAGATTGTATAAACAGGAGACCCACGAGGACCACTAGTAAAATTCAAAGTATAATTAAATTCCAAACCTAATTCATGATCAAATCTTGAATGAGCAGCAGACAAAGGAGCTTTCAATAATTTTTTATATCGATCATGTTTATTTTTTTTTATTTGCATCGGTTTGTTCAAATTCACCCATATCTGACCATTTAAATTGCTGACGTGGTTCGAGTGTGTCCGGATCAAGTTGTAATAATGTATTTGCATCTGTTTTTGTGACTATCACTGGTGAATCTTTTGAATTAGGTGCATTGTAAAACGAGGGATTAATCGTAACTCCGACATTATGAACATTTGAATCTTTATTAATTGATTCAGGAAATTCTGCAGCCGTAAAGAAATTTCGAAATTTACTCTTGCATGGATCAGATTGTGCAAAACTCACTATCAACAATTAATAAACATAATCTCATAGTTTAATTAGAACGAAAACACATACCACCAAAACAAGAACCACCATTTTCAGCAATGATCTCTTTAAGGCGCTTAGCAGCAGAATAAGATCTATACGTTACTTTTCCATCCGGATGTTCATTTGAAGGCGGAGATATTTCGAATTTATGAAATTGAGAGAATCCATCAAACCAATGCTGACTTTCTTCCCATTCTTATTTGGAATCGGAATATTAAATGAACCAGGTCCAACTCGATATAATGTACAATTAACATATGAAGGAATCCTACCATGTACAATACTTAATTGAATTGGGGTTATCGTATCTTCTTGATCTTCAAATCCAACTGTATTGGGGAAATCTCGAATATTAACTGCCATTGTGCTTAAGTGCCTTGAAAATTTAGTAACACTTCGACAAACAAATGAGAATTTAGTGGAAGTGTTGAATGTATTTATATGCATAATGTACGACAAACATTACGTATATCAAAGACCTCGCGGGGTTGAATGTTTCTTAAGGATCGTCATATTGATATATGCGTAATCAACCTAATTTATTAATTTAAAAAACGCAACGGTGGTTTCCATTATTTTCTAAATGCGAGAATGCGAGCCAAATTGAATCTGAATTCATAATACTAGTGAAAATCATTGGTGAATTGGATGGTTCAGAACTCTGAAGCGAGTATCAGGAAAGAAGCGAGCA
This sequence comes from Myxozyma kluyveri, assembly GCA_030568365.1. NCBI lineage: Eukaryota > Fungi > Ascomycota > Lipomycetes > Lipomycetales > Lipomycetaceae > Myxozyma > Myxozyma kluyveri. The sequence continues at coordinate 41,834 of JAJLTX010000072.1, forward strand.
ATGTCCGGAGCAAACTCTGCGCCGATTGGGAGCTCGGAATTTCGGATTTTGCTTTTCACATGTACAGACCTACTGTAACAGACGTAATTATGAAAACCTACTCCGCTCCTGCTCGCTTAAATTCGGTACCCCTGTAATATATGCACTGCACTATAGCTGTATATACTAGGCGCACGCTATATATATTGCGGTAAGCGGTGACGTAACAGTATAACTCAATATATTTACATGAATCCTATATAGTGCATAGTTTACAGTACAAAAGTTTAACCCAATTCAACAAGAGACATTCAAAATTTGTCTATCAAATCTCCAATGATATACTCCAACAGTAATACACATTCCCAAAACACCAGAGATGATACTAACTGCAGCATATTTCCAAGAAGATACTCGACGTAGAGTAGTTAATTCAAATGCAAATGTTGATACAGTTGTTAGACATCCACAAAATCCATCATCTAATCCATTCATTATTTGACATGCTGTACCGATTTTACCATCGTGAAAATGAAGTTGTTGTTGTGCTACTACAAATGAACCTAATGCTGCTGTTCCAACTACATTTACGATAAATGTACCAAGTGGAAATCGTGGGAGGCGAGTATTGAAAGCTCGAGAAACATACCAACGAAGAATTGTACCACATGGCCCGAGGACGAGTGCGAAGAGAATTCTACCACGCCATTTTGGAATGAAAACCAACATAAGTATAGCACCTATCCAACATCCAACTCCAAGAAAGAACGAGGTTATGGTAAGAATTATTGGAGATGGAGCACAAAATACAGTGCGATTGGAAAGAAAATGTTGAGTTAACATTCCCATATGAGTTCCTACTTTAATACCTGCAACTGATAAACACAAAGTGACTATTATACCATTTAATAATGCAAGTACAGCATAACCACGAGGACGATCAAAATATGGACCAGTATTTGCCATGGCGATGAATGTTTGGTACATCCAGGAAGAAAAAGTGGTAAAAGAGCCACAGAAGCCTGTAGTGAGACCTGTATATAATTGAAGATCACGACTGAATTGTTAAAATCTACTTACAACAAAATGTGATGAAAAGAAACATACCCATCCATAACAGCAAATCGAGACTTTATCGAAGTCAAGAACCCCATAATAATGCAACCAGCAAATTGACTCCAAATATACGGATCAGAAGTTGCTCCAGGATATGATTCAAGTGAACGTAAACCAATTCTGGCAGCTATGCCCCAAATCGCAAAGAATATAAGCCATCCCATGAGTTCTAGTCGCTCCAAAAGCGCTTGATGTGTGCGGGACAGTGTATGCTTCTCGGTCGATGACGGCGGAGAAGGCGTTATTATGCGGTGCTGTGTAATATCTCCATTTGGTGCAACTGCCTGAGCAGGAAGACCGGAATGTGACCTATAAGATCTAACCCCATTGCCGCCTAAATCGACAAAAGGTGCATCGGGATCATTGTCGCTTTGTCTGGTTGCAGCGGAGACGTAAGTTCGCTCAGGATGAAGATCATCAGGCACAAACGCAGCCATGAAGACCTCTTCAGGGTCGTCATCGTTGCGGTTGATTGTGTGCTCCATTACGCATCGTGAAAAGCAAATTATAGAAAACTATGCATTTGTTTTCATTGGTATACTCGATAGACGAGAGGGAAAAGACCGCTGTTCGATGAGCGATTTGCCAGTTTACGATGTCTGCGGGCTGGTGCCTACTGTAGTTGTCCGGCCTGAGCGCAAAGCGAGTTACTCGTACCAGACTAGCTGACATTTGTTTACATTCTTTAATTCATAGGAAAGGGGCTTGTGCAGCTCTAAACGGTGTAAGCAGAGGGGACTTGTGGTCGGAATTCCCGTCAGTGAGAGTTTCCATCAAGGAGCCCAAAGTGCGGACAAGAAGAACAGCGCCGCTGCCGTTTGGATCTTGGGACCGATCGGTCGCGAATCGCGATTTTACAGCATCTGCGCAGTGAAACAGGCGTTGGATCGATCGGCGGGTAAGTTACTGGGTATTTCTAATAGTTGCAAACGTGTGATAGCAGCAGCACGCGACTTTGGTGCGGTGGATAACGGGCAGTATAGTATAATGGTGCTGAATTGGCCGGCAGGGGTGGTGGAACGATACCATCGACACGATAGTTACGCGGACGATAACCGCGATCGTGCGAAGAATAAGGCGAACAGAGGAGGTTTAGAACAATAAAATCGCGGTTCAGCCAGCAGCGGATTACATTAGAACGAGCGCTGGTTGGCTGGCTCGCTGGCAGGGTTTGCAGGAATGGGCGATAAGGCCAGGGTCGGGTTGCCAAGGGCAGCGCAGATAAGCCCAGAACGGATCCGCCTGCCCGACTAGGCACCGCCGCACGCCTGACGTCACGGTGCGCGGTCTGGCTCGGCGCTACTGCGGGCGGGAAGCGTATTTGTATGCGCGGCGCCAGTTAAGGTTCGCGCAGAGTTCGCGGCCGCGATGGCGCGAGCGGCCGCTCAGATTGAGTGCAGCGAGACCCGCGAGTCGCGGTGCTGGCGCGATACCCAGCGAGAACTGATCGCAGCGCAGAGAGAACACTCTCGTCCACCGCGGCCGCGCCCATCACCACTTCTTCCCTGCGCCTCCTCCTCCCCTCCTCCTTCACCACCTCGCGCTCACGTTCTCTCTCACCGCCTGCTCTCACCGCCCCAGCCATGGCTGACGTCGTTGTCCGGCGCTTCGACGCGCAGTCCGCGCACTCGGCCAAGACCGCGCGTGATGTTCCGCCCGCCGTCGCTGCGCTGCTCGCCGTCACCTCCATTCCAAAGCAGCCGCGCCCGCAGCACCACCGCCGGCGGTCCTCGCACCACAGATCCAGCAGCTCAGGTGCCGTTTCTAGCGCGACCAGCGCCAGTCCGCAGCGCGTGCCGTCGTCCATCGAGCACCAGCAGAACGAACACGCCCGGAGGCACTCCTTCAGCCGCCCGTCGTCGCCGTCGCCGTCGCCGTCGCCCGCAGACTCCACCACCCCGGCAGCATCGTCTCAGCGCCACAAGCACCACCACCACCACCACCATCATAGCCACAGCCACCACAAACCAAAGGCGTCAACGCCTCCCCGACAGCGGAAGATTCCGTCGTCCGAGTTGGTCGAGCTGCTCACGCCACCGCCAGTCGATGACTCGTCTGATGGCGACGCAGACGACGGCGACTTCGACGAGTCCGACGACCCAGTTTCCTCGGGAGGTTCCTCGCAGGCATCTTCACCGGGCTCTCCGGGGTCAGGCTCCGGTTCCGGATGGTCGTCATTGGCCTCTTCGCCTTCAGCTACTTCCCCGCCAGCGCTCTCGTCTTCAGTATCATCAACTGGCTCGTCTCCCGGTGCCGCCACTCCCCTCTCGTCGGGCCAGACTGAATACTTCCCAATCGTCGATTACTCAACCGACACCGACTCCGAGAGCTCAACCCTCAAAGCAGTCGACTCGAACGCATCCACAGTCCAACGTCGATCACCGACGCCGTCACCGTCATCTTCACCGACAACACCTACTCCATCGCAATCACCACTTCCACCAAGTCCGACAAAGCAGCAGCAATTAAACCACGGCACCGACACTCATGTTCTTTCTGCCCGTCATCGCAAACAGCAGTCCGAGTCCATTGAGTCATACAACGATGATCCTCTCTGTGTCGCACTAGATGCAAACGGAGCCTGCATCGCTGCTATCGCATTTGTTCCACCACATCTTCATCCACAGTCAACATCTCCACCACCATCACCAGCAGCATCGTCATTCGCCAGTGCAGTTAACAGTACACTTCCACGTCTTATTCGCCGGCGTGCCGACTCTTCAGCTGAGCCTGAAATAGATGATTCCCTTTTCTCGGGCGGTATCCCCGTCCCACGCAGTCAGGCTCGCAGTATGTCAATGCCAGCACCAGCTGTTCGCGCGACAACTCCGCCACGTGCATCTTTACCTGCACCTTTAAGTCCCAAGTCGCCTGAATCACCACCACCCAACACTGTTAGCAGATCAAAGACTCAGCAGGAAATCCTTGATGAACAATATGAAAGTCAATACAGCAGTATGGTTGCTAAGATGACCTCTTCAATTCGATCATTGAAATGGCTAGCTTCATCTATGGCGAAACATCAAGAAGAGTACATGAAGAAAGATGAAGTTGATCATATGCAAGAGTCAGAGCCACGATCAGGACGCGATTCTGATAAACGTCGTTCATCATCTCCTGAATCAGGAGGTTCATCTCATCGCAGCAGATCACATTCTCCATCACATAATTCATCATCACGACGAAGACGATCACCAAGTTCAAGTCGTAAGTCGCGTTCTGAAAGTTTACCTGGTGATCGCCATAGATCATCAACAAGACCAAATGGTTCATCTTCATTATCTGCCGGTGGTGTTACTGCAAGATCTACTGCTCGTGCTTTAACAATGCAAGAACCATTATCAAATCAACTTCTTGCATCAAGAGATGCGGCTGCAAAAGCAGCTGCACTGGAAGGCGGTCAAATTACATCAACCGCCTCAGCTGTTTCAGATGCAACTTCAGCGTCAACAGCTGCAACAGAAGGCGAAAAAGGTGAGGCTACATATATTCAAATGGATACATATGATGTTCAACAAAACTGCTTACCGATTCTTCGACCACGTGAACCACGCATGAATAGTAATTTCTTATTGGTTTTAGCATTAGAGCTTGAAATGCGTCGTCATGGTAAACTATCGCCTGATTTTTATTCTGGGAAAGCAAGAATGGTATTACCACCTCGAGCTGATTATGAACATTTGGCCAAGAAACAACGGAATTGGACTCCGTTAACTTTATAAGCATTTAATTTATTTCATTGCATTTAACTTCATTGATTTTATTATCTCATTTTTTTTATTATTTATTTATTATTAATTTACTGCATGGCTGTTTATGAAAGGTTTAGTTGGTGTTGCATATGTTATTATTATGGGGTTGCTGTACTGTTAGATTATTTTGCATGTTTGGTATGATATATCAAGTATTTAATTTTCAAAAAGATTTGATAATGGCAGTATTGCTATATTATAAATAACAACATTCGTAGTTGTGGATAATAGTTCGCGGTGTAATGCTGTAAATGCCCTGCTCTTATCGTTCGCGTCCAGATTGCGGAGTTTGTGCAGAAGATGGCGCGGCTCATCGGAGGTTTGCTACTTCTCGCTTACCGCGTGGCTTGCTTCTTCACCAAAATGCAATAACAACATACATACAGACAACAATCAAAAATCATCACAAGATAAAGTCACTTTCAAATAAACCATCGTGGTTATCAATTATACTATTAATTATAGTGTAGTAATATATGAATATATCCGCATCCACGGCTGCCGAGCCTGGAATGCTAGCGCACGGTCAACGCAGCAAACCCGGGACGGGGGCCGGTGTTAATGGATATGATAAGGCGATGAGTGGATTTCGGAATGAGAAAGACGGAGCAAGGACAGAAGAAGGTGATGGGAGTATAAATGGTAATGATAAAAATATATATGGAATTACGTTTGACTCAAATAATACAATAAATAGATTTGAACAACAACCACAGTCATGGAGAGAAGTTATAAAATCAACATATTTAAGTATTATAGTTGTTGCATGTACAATCGCCTTTATTTTATTAGTTGTTTATTCTTTTTTTAGAATGCAACTTGACACAAAAGGTTGTCGTCAAGTTTATATGGCTCCTTCTTATGCTAGAGTTAAAAGTTTCGATCAATCTTATACAAGATTTGCTTCAAAATATGCGTTATATTTATATCGTGAACAAGGTTATGATCATTCACTTGAGGTGCGTACTGCTATCATTTATTTAGCTATCTAAATATGAGTGTCTGACATTAATTTGAATTAAAATAGCCCGATGGAGTTCCTGTGTTATTTATTCCAGGAAATGCAGGAAGTTATAAACAAGCAAGATCGATAGCAGCTGAAGCAGCAAGACAATATTACGACACAGTAGCAGCAAAAGGATCATATACAGGAGAATATGGAGTTGCAAAAAATTTAGATGTATTTACAGCAGATTTTAATGAAGATCTTACTGCTTTTCATGGAAGAACATTGCTTGATCAAGCTGAGTATTTAAACGATGCATTAGAGTTTATTCTTTCATTATACGCTGGGAGATCATCAAGTAGTAGACGTGCTAAAAGTGATGCACCATTACCTAGATCAGTTATATTAATTGGACATTCAATGGGAGGAATTGTTGCTCGAACAATGTTGACATTACCAAATTACAGACCTGATTCAGTTAATACAATCATAACCTTATCGACACCACAAGCAGTTCCACCAGCAACATTTGATTGGGATATTGTTAGAATTTATGATCGAGTTAATAAATATTGGAGAAATGCATTTTCTGATAAATTAGTTGGTAGGAATCCATTAGCTGCTGTTTCATTAATTTCAATATCTGGTGGTAAATTGGATGTAATTGTTCCATCTGACTATTCTGCTGTTTCTTCACTTGTTCCTTCAACAAATGGATTCACCGTATTCACAAGTACAATGCCACAAGTGTGGACAAGTATGGATCATTTAGCCATTGTATGGTGCGATCAATGTCGAAAAGCAATTGTTAAAGCATTGCTTAATATAGTTGATGTTAATGAACCAACACAAACAAGAGCATTAGCAATTAGGATGCAGGTATTTAGAAAATTATTTTTAACTGGTTTAGAACAAGATTATTTACCTCGTCAACAACTTTCTTTACCTAACTCTCCAACTACTCCCACTACTTTACTTAAAGTTGCTGATGCTCCTTCGGTTTTTGTTGATAGAGGTAGAAGAGTGATAATGAGAGGACTTGGTAAAACACGACAGCCAAGAGTTCATTTAATTCCAATTCCAAAATCATACGCAAGAGATGATTTTTTTTCAATATTAACTGATCAAAAACTTGATGTTGATGGGAAAGATCAAAGAATTGATGTATTGTTATGTGAACAACCTACAAATGGAGTTGAACTTGATACTTCATTATTTGGAAATATAGTGGATATTTCAAAACCTGCTGAATCACGTACGTTATATTTATCATGTATTAACTCTGCAGGTGATACAGTTTTATTACCTGCATCAACAACTGAAACAAAACATGCTTATGATGGTGATTCGTTTTCATATCTTCAATATAAATTATCTGATATTTCAAGATATGATTATATTGCAGTTGTTGATTCATATACAGATCCAACACCAGGATTTGTATTAGCTGAAATAATAAGTCATAAAGAATATAAACATGAAATTGAACCAAGAATAGTTACAACATTACGAGGTGGTTCAAAATTACAATTTCCAGTTAGAGCACCTGCATTTTCTGAAATTACTGTAAAAGGCGCTTCGAATAGTTTAATCTCTTATAGATTAAAAGTTGAAGCACCAGGTTGTGGAATTCAGAGACCTCCTTTATTTACACCGTTAGTTCGACAATTTATTACAGATCCACATTACGAGTCTAAATTTTTTCCAAATGCAGTTTCAAGAGGGATTATTGAATTGAGTGTTCATGGAGGTGCGCCATTCATGCCAAGAATAGATCCACCACAAACATCATCACTTGGAATGGAAACATCAAATCGTGAAATTAAAGTACAAATGTGGATTGATCCAACTTGTGATTCTCAAACAAAAGTTTACGTTTCAATTGATGTTATTGGAAGTTTAGGTAATTTAGTTATGAGATATAGAACCGCTTTAGCTGCTTTACCATTAGCTGTCGTCGGTATTGTTCTGGTTATTCAATTTAGTATGTATGATGCTGAAGGCGTTTTTATTTCATTCGGAACAGCTTTGGAATTATACATTGCAAATGTATTACCAATTTTATTAGCTACATCAACGGTATTTTCATTATTAGTCACATTTCTAATGCCGGCATCAAATTTACCATTTATGGAGCCAATAGATCAAGCAGTTCATACAACCCCAGCAAATATAGATACATTAAGTGGAGTTATAGGAGCACGAACAAGAGGAGGAGAAGATCAACCAATATATAGAAGTGTTAGATGGAATAATGTATTCATTGGACTTACAGATACAAATTTAGCATTATTAGGACCAGTTTTCTTTCTTGTTGCTTCTGGATTATGTATTATTGTTTATTATATTCTATATTTCATACTAGCGACATTAGCTGCAGTACTTGATTGTGGAAATGGTAATGATAGAAGAAGTATGGGAAGAATTACATTATTTACAAGATTGGGACTGGCTATTAGAAGAAGAATTCATGCTATCGAAGTTCAACTTGAGTAAGTTACATTTATCATTTATTTATTGATTGATTAATATGTTAATTATTTTTTTTTTTTTTTTTGCAGACAATATCCATTTTTATTATCATTAGGATCAGCAGCAAGTAGTTTTCTTCAAGCAATTTGGTCAGTTGCGATATGGGGATATGCATCAATATTAGGTGGACGTCGAAGATTTTTAACAACATTAGTATTAACAATTTCAGTACTTGCATATGTGCCATTTCAATTTGCATTTATAGTTAGTTTTTTAGTTCATATTGGAACATGCATTAGATCACTTCGACAAGATTCTCAAAATAATAAGACTAACGGAGATAAGAATTTTATAAATTTTTCAATTTCTCTTTTAATGTTAATGATTTGGGAATTACCAATTAATATACCAGTTTTAGTCGTATGGATTCATAATTTATCAGTTAGATGGCGTACACCATTTTCATCACATCATAATTTACTATCAATTATGCCTGTTATTTTATTAATAGGTAAAATGATAAGTGGTAAAATTGTACCTAGAATTACAGGTAGATTTCAAATTGTTACTAAAATTATGCTATTATATTTGGTAACTTATGCTTGTTTACATGGAATTATGAATGCTTATTGGTTACATTATATTATTAATTTCTTTGCTGGTTGGTTATTTTTAGTTTATACAGTTCAATTCTAATCACTAAGATCAAATGTGGGATTAATAGTATAATATAATATATATGGTATATATGCAATATGGTAAAAGCTATGGGTGAAGTTAATGGAATACTGTGTGGTTATTGGAATTGGTTTTATTTGATGGGATTTGTTATTATGCTATGCTATTAAAATGGCTTATAGTATGAGATAGGATGGTCATATGGAACAGTATTGTATTGTGGAAGGATATGAAGTAATCAGTAATAATAATAATTTAGCATATAAACAACATTAACTGTAGTTAAAGAATCAACCAATCAATTACGGTAATCCAGAATAAAAATGATGACATGCAGCTTATGTCATCGTCCCCACGTGCACTGAAATAGGAAATCAAATGGCTAGAAAATCGATATTGCGCGGCTCAGGGGCCGGCCCGTTCTTATCGATTGATCGATAAAGCGCAGCACTTTATTGCAGAACGCTCTCGACGATATCACCCTTAACGCCGCACTATTAGCAACTACGCCTGCACCCGCTGATCTGCGAGATTTAATAACCACAGTACTTGTTGAGTTGTATTGAAGGGATTGATTGAATCGTTGATTTATTATCAGTTGGTTATTCAAGAAAGGATGGCGCTGGGTAATAGTGAGAGAGCATGGCTTTTGGCCATTTGCTCTGGAATCTCATGTGTACTTGGTTCCTATCTTATATGTGCAGATTCAGTTTTACGAGTCCTTGCACCCGGAAAATTTACAAATTTTGATATAAGAGAAGATAAAAGGATATTAATATATGGGTTTTCATTATCTTCAGGAGTAATGTTACTTACAGCATTATATGAATTATTACCAGAAGCGAAAGAAAATCTAGTTGCTTCTCAAGCATTATATGAAAAGGATACTCAAGCGGGATTAGTTATGATGGCTGGTTTAGTTTTAGGTATTGCTTTATTTACAGTCTTAAATCAAATTATTCATGCGGTTACTAGAAGAAGTATGGTTCATTGTGCTCATGAAGGGTTAGATGGTGGACACTCTCATGGACATTCTCATGGCCATGAAGAGGTTCAAGATGAGAAGGAAGAACATGTTCATGAACATGTACATGAACATAATCACGACCACTCACATTCACATTCACATTCTCATGCACATGCACAATATGGATCAACTGGAACAGAAACAGAAACTTCACCACTTGTACGAGCAGTTTCGCATTTAAGTTCAACATCCTCCTCAGAAGAAGATATAACTGATCCAGCAGTAACAGCAGTAGTTCAACCAAGCTCAACATTTGCAGACATATTTTCAATAGGAATTCAAACATCACTTGCAATTTCATTACATAAAGTTCCTGAAGGATTTATTACATTTGCAACAACATATGCAGATCCTCAATTAGGTTTATCTGTATTTATTGCCTTAGCAATTCATAATTTCATTGAAGGTTTCACAATTGCTTTTCCACTCTATTTAGCACTTGGTTCTCGTCGTTTAGCTTTATTATCTGCTTTTGTATTAGGTGGAATGTCACAACCACTTGGTGCCTTAATAGCATGGTTAGTACTTCGAGGATCACCACAATCTTCACTTTCAGAAAATAATGAAGATGAACCAAATGGAAGTATGGTATATGGATTGCTATTTAGTGTAATTGGTGGATTTTTAATTGTAATTGCATTACAAATGTTTGCAACAGCTGCTGCTTATGCTAAGAATCCTAATACTTGTATTAATTGGGCTCTTGGTGGTATCGTGTTAGTTGTTTTCGCTATGAGTTTTGGTGACGTTTGAAATGGAAAAAAAGGAGTATGTAAGTGATTTTGGGAGAATAGTGATGATAGAATTGCTAAATTTGGGATTATAGTCTACGATTTCATTTCTTACATATAGATATATTTATGTGGTTTATAGATTTGATAAAATAAATACAGTAAATTGCTCAGTAAACTGCAACATTTGTATATAAAGTAAACGGAAAACATTGTATGTTTGCTATGTTGTACGGTGCAAGTCGCATTATTTTTGTATTAGCACTGGAGACAAAGCTGCAAGTCCACACATAAGCGGCAGCCGTGCTTAGCGAGGAATCTTCGCAGCTGCTTCTTTCCAGCCGGCACTGGAAGCTCCTCTGCCAGTGCTGAAGCAATTTTTCTGCCAAGCACCCGCTTCATCCTCGCGATAGGCAGGGGCCGCTCGTTGACTTCGGTCTGTACTATATATATATATATGTGTCATTAAAGATCTCGATCAATAAGACTTGTCATTAGAAAGCTTACAAGAACCGACGCCGGCTTCGCGGGCTCTCACCGTCGTGAAATCCGCCAGATGGGCGGCTATCATCCCCGCGAGTGCCGTATCGACGTCTGGAGACGATGCGTACTGGCCTGGCGCGCTCGAATAGTTATTTCGAAGTGAGAAAACTTTCGGACACGCCACGAACACCCAAGTTACACCTCATTCTGCTTTGTTCTGGTTCTATTCAGTTTTAGTGATTTGACTTGGAAAATAGAACATAGTGCGGAGCTCAGCATACCAATAGGCCTTTCACGGCGCTGACTACCGTCTGCAATCCGTAGTGACAGACCGAGGCCCCATCCAAAGTCCCGAGCCATTCCATCTTGGAATACCCTCCCTAAATTCAGGGTCGCACATGATATGCGGTATGTTCGTGACCATCTCCAGTGAAATAGTCGACGAGTGATAACAGATTCAAATATATTATGAAACTGTCATGCAACAACGTGAAACATTTTTTCTCGAAAAGTAGGCCTGGCTTGACTGGCGAGAAGTAGTAGTAGGAGTATCTGTAGCAGAGTAGCAGAGTAGCAGAGTCCTCGTTCATAGCCATCAGGTCGTCGTCCATGAATCAGACCTGCTAATACTCATTTGTTTTTACATCAATATAATTGACTATAGATTGATTGATTGATTTATTAACGCCGTGGCGAGGGAACCGAGTCCCTCATTCGGCGTATTGAATTGAGTGTATATATGATGTAGTGAGAAGATCCGGTCGGAATAAACGACGCTCTTTGAAACGGACAGCGAAGCTGCAAATGACAAATGAGGTTTATGCCGAGCCAATTAGATTCATGCCAAGCCAAACCGAGAAAGACACGGTACCCAACCCGGATCAAAAATTGCAATTAAGAGTTGAAGCTTAAGAATCCGGGTTTTCGTGACAACTGGTAAACGGGATTTCTGGAAAGAGGGTCGAGAATTGGGGGGTTCGTGACGAACGAGCAGATCCGTTTTGTCGTAACGAACGTTAAATGGGATCTTTGTTAGCTCAAATTAAAAGTCCGACTTTGCATAATACACGGTATATGGGATTCTTGTTAGCTGGATCATGAGTGAGCGTTTGCGTGATGCATGGTAATTGAGATATCTGCTGGCACAAATTGCGAATCCCGGTTTGTGTAACACATATGGTATATGGGATTCTTGTCAATTCGGATTAAGAATCCGATTTTGCGTGATAAATGATATATGGGATGTCCAAAAAACTATTTTTTAGTATGAAGGGATCCTCTTGTGGACCTGCAGTATCTCGCAAGGGGAGGTGACATTTCGGAGGTATTCTATTACTGTAGTCGAAGGTAAAGTCTGATCCAACCCAACATCGGCAACAAAACCCTCACATTTAGACAGGATGTCGAATCACTTCAATCTCCAACACAAAATTGGGCCGGAGTTTGAGGTGTGAACCGAGTATTTTTATTTGATTTTATTAGCGTCAATACGACTGGCGGAGCTATCATTTGACGCGATGTGAAGATAATGTAAACAGATAGCAAGGGTTGAGTTTAGCTTTGTTGTACGGTATACTTAGGTTTATGTAAGGTTTAGGCTTCTTGGTGTTTTTTAGAGCGGTGCCCACGTTATTTTTTATTTTTCGTACACGTTGTTCTTCTTCTTCCTGTTCTCTTATCTTTTCTTTTCTCGATTCCTATTCTGGTTTCTTAACTCTAGCTTCTATTATTGTTTTTACTGTAAAAGGGAAACCATATTCGCAACTCACTGTGATGGGCCTTGTTCACTGCGGCGGACCCCTGCCCTGGTCTTCACTTTACAGCAGCAGAATACTTCACCGCACGACGTGGTGATAGTACAACTATAGAAACGAAACTGTAGCATGCACATGATATGTTGGAGCTCAGAAACAATGACGGGAATGATACAACGATTGAAAGTTCACAGAGCGACACATGTTTCGATCGCGTGTCTAAGAGATAAAGAACTAGAATAACTGATGATAACGTGCTACTTCACAGTTCACACACAATCACTCATTCAGCCATTAGGCCACGTTAAATGCATAACGAGCGAAGAGTATCAGGATGACGGAATGAAGCACCTGAAAGTCGGAGCTGAGACGGAGCAGAGGCGGTATAACGAGAGAAAGCTGTATCGTCCACAGATTGACATATAAATCCGTCAGTTTTCTTCTTCTTCTCAATTTCTCCTTTTCCGCTATTCATTTCTCACTCGATATCTTGATCTTACAGATTTCTTACGCCAACTACAGCTTCAACTACTCGACAACAATGACTTCCAAAGCTACAACTTCGAGCGCCTTCAGTTTTGAGTCCATCAAACGTGGAATCAGCAAACTGTGGGAACCAAGTGATAGATTACGATATGCACTTATTGCGAATAATACAATTAAGTTACCTGACATTGAACCGACATTAGCACCTGTTTCAGTGGCAGTTATGGCAAGTAAATATCGTGACCAAAGATGCGGATGTATTTGTGAAATTGACGGTTCTTTGGTATGCGCTTGTTCAGGTGATGGAAGATATATTTGTGCATGTCCAAGTTTGAAAGATTACAAATATGTGCAGAGTTGTACTGGAAATGGGCTTTGTCAATGTGGTGATATGAAAACTGGATGTACTTGTGGAAAGAAATGCAATTGTGGAAGAGAATGCGCTTGTGAAGAAGAGTATACAAGTGAAGAGGATTGTTCTTTCAAGAATCAATGTGATTGCGGAGAAGCATGTGCTTGTGGTGAGAAATGTGTATGTGACATTGAGGGACCATGTGAATGTGACAAGCAAGATGAAGTGAGTGAAGAATATATTGATGACGATTTAAGCACATGTGCAAGTGAAACCAGTGCATCAATTGAGTGTGTTTGTAATGGATCAGACAAGAGCTCCATTGATACTTCTATTTCAGATCACAATTCAGATGAACTTTGCAATTCTGTCATTGTTTCTGGAGTAAATTCAAGTGATGCGGAAGATAATACAGATAATTGCAATGATAGTAATTGCAGTACATTTCATAAACCAAATCGAATCACTCGCCGAGAAAATTCAAGTGCTTCTTATTTTTCATTTATTAGAAAGAAACTTGGTCTTTTTGTACCTGATGAAGATAATGATTCCGCTTGGATGCCTGAAATGAATGTTTCTGTTTCATCTGCGGATTTTGCTGAGTGGGGTGAACAACCTGTATCAAATGAGTTTTTTTCAAAGGAATCCTCGATCGCAGAGGAGAAGAATAGTGACAACGACGATGACGATGATACACTTGACACAGACTCAACTATCACAGAAGAACTTGTCACTGCTCCAGACACTTTGAATTCCGAGCTCGAATCAACAATGAGTCCATATTCATTTGAATGTTTTAGTGAGGGTGATGCAATTGACCCTGCGGATGGACTTGCTCGATTCAGAAGCCTTGATCTTGGAGTTGTTGATTTTGGAATTCCACTTGCTCAGTTGAACAATCTTCCCAATACTTCAGCTTCAGCTCTTTCCGATGCTGATTACGAATTATATAATTTCAGTCGACCAGGAAGTGATGGGGTAACAACTGGACAATCAGTTTCAATATACGAAACAGCATCTGATAAATTACCTGAGAAATTTTGGTTACGAGGACCAAAACGTCGATCAGTTACAAAGTGGGCTGGAAATGTTAAACGAAAATTAAAGCATGGAGGTGATAGAGGAATTCAGGATTGGAACATTTCAAAAATGAAATATCCTCCCCGTCCCCGACTTTTCGGACTCATGAAATTTTAAATTAAATGCAACAACAAAAAAAATGTACAGAATGAATGGTTATTTAGTAAAAAAAACTGGTTGGTCTATGTATTGAAGTATTTTGGCGTCAAGGACCTGATTTTGCATATTTTGATTTTGTTTTTTTTACTACGATACTCATTTGATGGCTGTTTGAATATTTGTACTAGTAGCTTTTTGAATTTGGTTTATGTACAATACTATATCTTGTTAATAAAATCGTAATGTACGAATGATCTATAGTAGTCAAAATTTAAAAGTATATATTAAAATATGTTTAGTCTGTGTACATCAAAGCCCTATCAAAGTCCAAATAATCGAGCGTTTGAGCTTGAACAAAGATACACTAAGATTCAAAAGTGTCTAAAGGTTTTTTTCTGTCAGATACTGACAAATCTTGTGACTTTTGCTCCTCTTGCTGTCAAGGACACATCCTTGTCGTATGCGACTTCGATATCCGTCTCTCCTCTTGCAACAGCTACTGGACGCAGCATCTCTTCCTCTTTGCAGCGATTTTTTTTTGAATGTCTACTTCAAAGCTCTGGTATCTAGTAGAGTCTGCCGTAATGGCGGCTCTCCAATCTTACTACCTCCTTTTGATCTCCAGTGCAGTTCAAACACAAGATCCAAATCGTCCAACTCGGAGTTAGATAGCCGAGCCAATGCGTACGGTCTTCGATCTCTTTCAGATTTGTGCTCTTGGGCAGTTCTGACCCCAGATCTGTGCATCTTGTACAACATATATATTCAAGCGTCAATAGCTATTCGAATACGATCATTCGTAGTAGTAGTCTGCAATCACATCTATCAGAAAGACTTTACTTTCTAGCATTATACGTCTTGTTAGCTCTCAACATATTTCTCAATGCTGCAATTAACGCCATAGACAGATACAAACCTAACTAGAGCTCTATCGAACTCAAAATTCTCGCCAGACCGGGATCTGTACTGTCGATAAATGAGATTGTTTATCCAGATTTCAAATTCTGGATAGTGCTCTTTGAGTAAACGCGTCCCGCTCCAGGATGGGGAAGGCCCAGAGCGAGCGCCGCAGAAAATCCAGGTTTAGGTGACATCTGCCGCACTGTAGGGCACGGAATTTGCCGGTTCTCCGAACTTTACTCTGGCATCATGGGTACAGTATGTTCAATTAATACTTCAGTTCTCAGCGCCAGAGGTCTACAACATCATATTTCTGATTTACTGAAATTAAAGTCAAACGAATGATATCACTGCTTATAAATTTCTTAACAAATTCTCAAAGAATAGCGCCCACTGATTACCTCTAGAGATCTCCCGTCAAAACAGCAGTAGCCTCACAAACAAGTCGCCAAAGAAGATATATCAATAACAAATTCTTCATCATGAAATTTGGTCATCAGAAAAATGCGTATCATTATTACAATAATCTGATCTATGATTCCAGTCTCTTTTGGTAACTTAAAGAGAGCATCTTCGGCAGAAATGCGATGAGAAGGAAGAAACCTCATCAGCCCTGCAATAGTCGGTATCATGTATGGTAAATTTGTCGCGTTATTTCCAGTGGCCACTAGATTGGAAATTGTACGCACTAGTCGAGTTTCGCCGTAGTGTCCGTCTGACATAATTTCTCTATCTTCTAAAAAAAAAATTCCTCGTACTTCTTGAGCCACTTGTCCGGCAGTCTCTCGACGAAGTCAACCATTTCAGATATGCATACTGCTGGTGATTCTTTGCAAAAGGGTTCTTTTAAAGTAATCATATGATAGATCTGATAGGCAAGCAAAAGTCAGATTTCATCGTACAATTTCAAACGATCTCTCCTCTCGAATAACTTACCGCACAACCAGTTAACCACAAATCCGCTCTATAATCAACATAGATTCTCAAAATTCACCTCCGGAGCTCTCGCAAAATAAAGCCAATCGGAAATCTTTGGCTCGAGCCCTTGCTCAAACCATTCTTTCCAACTCGATAATTTCAACTCCTCGTAATCATAATCAATCCACGCTCCCCAATCTGCCGTGCTCACAATCTGTCTTGGGAGTCCTGCGCACATTGTCTCGTCACGTAAAAGTGCTACTGAGGTCTTTTTTGGAGCTCCAATTATATTGAATAGCATTCTTTTGGTCATTCCCTTAAGCCTTGATGCTGTAAAAACGATATTTGTACAGTTTAAGTCTCTGCAAAAATAATTAGCTCATTACTCTTGTTCAAATTGTGATACTAGTCAACATTACCTCCGTGTGCAACTTTTGCGCGATGGACTGCAGATACAGCCAGCAGAAGTTGTCGTGTCAAACGGGATATCTTCTCCAAACTCAATGAAGTGCTATTTATTGCGCAATACCGCAAATAGTGATCCAGAGAAAGGCCAAAAAGTTCAGTGACCATGCATTGGTGGTTCCCGTTAGGACTTTGAACCGAAAAAGAGTCAAACAATTTTGGCACATATTTCCCGGCATCAAACCTTTTCAGTGCATCCAGAATGCGGATTTCGTATTGGAGCTTGCTATCTAAATCTGCCTTGCTAATTTTTAAAGCAACCCATCGATGTACTCTAAATAAAATCAGTAATTAGTATACACATGTAGTCGAGAATTATCCATGCAGCCACTTACAATTTGTCACGCGCAAGCCACACCGTAGCAGACTCACTAAATCCCAGTTTATGCACAACTTTGTAACGATCCTTTTTAAATCTGTCTCCCAGAGACACTGGATAGTATCCACCAAATTGGTAGCACGCGATGTCTTCTTCTGTAGATGGATTCCAGCCTTTGTCGAACTTGAAGCACTGTGCTTCCCAGCCGACAAATGACTTGCATGATGGATCATCACAGTGTCGCTCACGGGGGGATTCTTCTGATCCGACCACGACTTCATGATCATTGGTAGTCATTATATTAACGTATATAGAGTATCTGAATTCAGCAGAGCTTTAACAAGATTGTTTGGCTATGATAGAGAGTATGAGAGAAGATCAGGAGTCGAGAGCCGACGGGGGCCCTTTGTAACGTGGCAGCGAGCCCCGGTCATTTATATTTCTCGTCATCGTGGTCCAATTGTACAAATTTCTTGACCTATTATTACTCCGTGAGGAACGTGAAAAGAGTGCTGAGTACGTATGTAAGTAATCTGATATCGTACAGTACTTTTAGAAATTTAGAGAACGAGAGCCTTATTGTTTCCCTATCAAAGCTCTGGTTCGTCACAAGCGACTAAGCGTGACAGTGAACCAACTTCATCAGTCACCACTTTGTACTCAGACATGACGTACCTCTAACTGGCTATTACTGTAAGTTGCACGGAATTAGATGTTCTCTTTTTGTGCTTGGCAATAAAGCTGATTGCTGTTTAATATCAAGTTTAGTATATATATATACGTAAAATTCGCGAGCCGAATCATGTTGCAATGTTTCACGAAATCTGATCTCTGTCATTGATAGAGAATTGCGTTTTATTCAAATGGCCTTTTATTCACATATCGAAAAATGCTGGATTAAGCAGTTTTTAAATTCAATTCGGGAAACTTGCTGCATTATGGTCAATTATGGTCCGATTCTGAATGACTCGACCTGTGTTGGCTCTTGACCAGGGCCCGCACGGGTAATATCTGAGCGCTCACTTTGCATGACCAGTTGCTGCGTGTTCGTCTTGATTGAAACAGATAGTCTGTGCATTTCTCGACGATCGAATTGAGAATGGAAACTTCAGGACATATATCTCATTAGGGCGTCAAGTAATGAATATGCTCCTCCACGTGGATTTGTCACACCAGAGTCTGTAGTGCCTCGGTACAGTCTTAAGCTGAGGCCTTTGGACACCGAGAGTATATGACAACACCGACTGCAAAGGCTTACTAATACGGAGGACAATTTATGGTCAAATGACCCTGAAATGGGCGTGGGTACTGTGATAGGATGAAAAACTGGTATAATGCAATTCAGTCGTTGTGAGAGGAAATGTATAAATAGCTTCGTCGCTCTTGTTTCCTTCGTCTCCAATTCCATTTTTCATCATCAACGGAAGTTCGATTTCCACAAAGAAATCTCAGCATGTCTATCGATAAAAGTATCTCCGCATCACCCGCCGGTAACCGCCTCGTTTCTACCCACGGTGAAGACAGCAGCACATCCACTCCGCCCGCAGAAGTTGTCAGCAAAAGCAACTCTGTTAAAATGGATTCCAAAATGCAATGCGACAGTTCAAATTGCCCAACAGTAATTGATCAAGACTTCTCAGGATATAAGTTCTCCGGTCCATGGAACAAGGAAGATTACGAGCATCTCAACATGTATACAAAAGGTGGTTATCACCCTGTCAATATCGGCGACACATTCTGCGAAGGTCGTTTTCAAATCGTTCATAAGCTGGGATACGATTCAAATGGAATGACGTGGTTAGCCTACGATAATGGGTAAATACTTTAGATCTTGCAGTTGTGGAATAATATGCTAACGTTGATCAGAGCTCGAAGATGGCACGCGTTAAAAATCAGTACAGCAAGCGCAATGCTCCGTCAATCACACGAACAAAGCAATCTAGATGGTCTTAAGAAACTCAAAGCAAATATGTTTGTTTCTTATGTCTACGATGGATTTATCATAACTGGTCCAAACGGTACTCACCATGTCTTAATCACAGACTTGGTTGGTCCTACTCTCAAACAACTCATTCAATTTTACCGTCGAAAAGGCGAAAATATGAATAGCAAAAGTGTCTTTCGTCTCTCACAGCAGCTTCTTGAAGCACTTTCAGAATTTCACCGTGCTGACTTTATCCATGGAGGTGAGTCTCGTAAGAGCTTTAATCAAACATGAACACAACTGACAACTGTAGGAATCAATATCGACAACGTCGCATTTTCGGCAACTCAATTGTGCAAGTTAAAGCACGACAGCATATTCGATACAACCGGAACTCCAGTAATCACCGACATCTCCCTAAAAAATGGCAACGAAATGTGTGCTGGAATACCTCGACATTTAGTTAAATGCATCGACTGGACAACATGGTTTGACGAGACACGTGAGGATCTCAAAATAATGGATTGGGGAAATGCAATGTGGGACAATCATAGGCAATACGACACGTACAAACCAACTACTCTCAATACTCCTGAGGCTATTTTTCAAGACTCCTGGGATAGAAGATCTGATCTTTGGCTAGCTGGAAGCATTGTAAGTTGTCACGAAAGCTGTAAGTACGCACATATATTGACCAACTATGATTTTAGATATACGCAATGGTAACCTCGAAAACACCGTTCACCGACAGTTCACGAGCATCCTTCATTACAAGCATGATCAACTTTGTGGAACCATTACCAAGTAGATGGTTTAAAATGTACAATTCGCTTAAATCACAAGAAAACTTCAGCAGACCCGTTGGAAACGATACAGAAACACGACTTGTCTGTCACATTCGCGAGAGAAACGCACTGGAATTAGCAACAGCGACCAGAAGGGGGACAAAATCTAGAAATTTTCAGGATCTTATCCCGGTTGTCGAGGGATTAATGAGATATCAACCAAAATATCGTATCTCGGCAAGAAAGGCGCTTGGATTAGTCATTGCCATGACATAAAATTTTATGTATTATTTTGCTGTCGAAAATACTGTATCAACTGGTGTAATATTTATTCTATGTGTATCAGTAATATGTGGTTAACCTATATTTTATTTTTAATCGCCTGTAGACAGTATAGAGCGAATGGTTAAATGCTGTATACGTATTAAATGTTGATATTATACGGTGTATACGAACTTTTCAATCGTTCGTAGACACACGCAAACCAGCCAAAGCTATATAGATGATCGATATATGTCCCAACGAAGGACAGTACGAATCACACGCAAAATGGCACGCCGTCTGCTGTCTATCTCTACTTTATCATTAGCTTAATAAAAAGATTTCCCCTCTCCACTCTCGACTTCTGTTCGAACTCTTCTTCAATACCTGTGGCCTGATATATAGTCTTCACATCGCATAATGTCCGAGCTAGAAGTATTTACGCGGGCCAAACTGTCCTGGTTAAGCATTGCGAGAGCAGGGTGAAGTCTGCCGGTTCACCGCAAAGTTTCTTCTGTGTGATTCTGATCAGGTTCGTGATGATCAGCGTAAGTGTGTGATCACATCTTCACATAGAAGCTCAATTGATGTGACAGAATTCCATGTGTACTTCAGGAAATTTAATTTGGGTGGCTGTATCGTTTGGTACACCGAGAGAAGTGCGCGGGAGTGCCATAAAGTGGTGCGTTTAGCTCTCGACTTTGGTATCTCGCTGAAATCAGAATTACTCAAGCCTTAATAATCCCAGCAATTTGAACAATATCATAATGTATAGTTGCAGCGCATCCAGTGTTCTTGATGAGTCTGAGAATCACTGGGTTTTGTGCGAGCTTCATTGCGAGGATCCATCATGCAAGATACCTGTTGATCGGGAGGCATCTCACTTCAAGTTGAACGACTGGTGGAATCCGCTACCCGCGGAATATATTGGATGGTATAGACCAGGTGGCTATCATCCTGTCTGTCTCGGAGACAGATTTAAAGATGACCGGTACAAAGTCGAGCACAAACTCGGATTTGGGGTATCTGGAATGGTGTGGCTTGCGCGTGATAAAGTGTAAGTACCAGTATGCTATTTTATTCTTTATGAACGTCACTCTAATTCCGTTCAGAGTACATCGATGGGTTGCTTTAAAATCAGCATGGCAGAGAAAAATGAGAAACTGCGTCACGAAGTTGCAGTTTTAGCAGAATTGAGCAAGTTCGACGCTGGGAGATATGCGCCAAAGGTGCTTGACTCCTTCGAAATCACCGGTCCTAATGGGGTACACTTCTGTATGGTCACTGAGCTACTTGGTTCATCGCTAGAGACTTTTTTGCGAATCTGCAAGGAATCCGGCATTCGGCTCTCTCAAAGAGAAATTTTTCACCTGACTGGACAGCTTTTACAGGCTCTATCTGCAGTACATCGAGCTGGATTTGCGCACGGAGGTAATTTAACTGTATATTCTTATGTTCTGAAGTGTAACCAATCTGGCTAATGTGTGCTTCAGATCTAAACTGCGGAAATATTGCTTTCACAGCCTCGCGACTTGCAGGCATGTCTAAAAGGTCTCTATTTAAAAGACTTGGTGTCCCAAAGACAACATCGGTGGCGCCCCGGGGCGACGGACCCATGTGCGCTGGCCTTCCAAGGCAGATGGTTAACACTGCGGGCTGGATTTACTGGGACTGCAATAAGGAGGATTTGAAAATTCTGGACTGGGGTGAGGGGTTCAAGCAGGGAAATGAGCCCAAGGTTCTGAACCAACCAGCTGAAGTGAGAGCGCCAGAGCTTCTTTTTGAGAAAAGCTTTGATTTCAAGGTGGATTTGTGGCTAGCAGGCTGTGCTGTAAATATTTCACTGAATGAACGCTTTTTTGATCTCTGTAACTGACACTGACTCATGTTTTCATACCAGATTTACCGCATTGCTACTCTTTCGAAACCTTTTGTGTATGAATCGCCAGTGAAATACATGGCTCAAATGCAGGACTGGGTTGAGAGCCTTCCAAATGGCGCGAATTCCTCGAACTGAAACTCCGATCAGAAAACGAAAGGGTAATGCTAGCGCCGAATAAGGGAATGACTCGACTAGTAGATGGAATCAACAAGCTTCTATATTTGGAGGATGAAGATTACGACGAAACTTTATTAAAACTTATTCCCATCATTGAAGGACTAATGAGGCTGCGGCCATCCCATCGCATCTCTGCGGAAGAAGCTCTTTCTCGCATACCTGAAGGTTCTGATATTTTAGAGTTGTTAGACTCTGATGATCAAATGTATTGTTCTGACGGTTGCAGCAACGATACCGTAGGATTACTATAACGAGATGAGTAAGTAATATAAGCTGAATTTATAAACATCTAGGGACTATTTAAGACGTTGACAAATTGCGAAGGCTCTCAAAAGCATACTGTAGGAACAAAATATCAGTTATATCAGTTTATGAGAACACATGAATTGATTCAAGGGTATAGTAGTAAGAGCTAATCAAAGCTCTAAGCCGTAAGTTCAGCGGGTGTCGATATTGTAATCTATATCGTGTATTCTCTTGCCATCTTTCATCTTAGTAGTACTTAATTGGCCGTTGACCAGAGTCTTATCCAAGCTTTATCAAAGTAAGGTCTCCCGCTCTTCAGTTTTCAGCTGATGTATTGCGGCGCTAAACGTGATCAGCAACACGGAGTGTGGGTTGATAGCAATTAGCAACACAGAATTCATAAATGATAATCGCTAGTCAGCCGGTAGTGATAAGATGAAATACATGATATGATAGGACTGATGACTCCTTGTGTGAATAGACTGTACCTTTATGCAAGCACAAGAAGTCACTATCTCGGCTGATTCGTCATTATCACATTCCTATGTTTATTTAGCTTCTGAAAACCTCAGGGATACACAGCTTATAGAGAATTAATAAAAATGGCAAAAATCGAGATCAGTTCGCAAACATCGACGCCTGAAAAACTTTTAGGCAAGTACTTCAAAAAGTTTGTTAAGGGAGCTGAGGACCCACTCAACATGCAAAAGAAGTATCCAGGTGTCGATCCAATCTGTTTTGATTCAGTATTGGTAGCGTTTGTATCAAATCATCTGTTGGTTCTATACGTCTAGTTAAGGCAGATACCGTAACACTAACATCATATTCAGTGAAGGTGTTTGCACGAAATATCGGCATAAGTCTGGGGAAATATCAAGAAAGTATGCGATTATGTATCTCTATAACTCAAATCTCAAAGCCACTGATCGAGCTTACGAATTACATTGGCGTGTCAACCATGGCAGCCTGATCTTAGATCAGCCGATATCTCATCGGACGATTCACAAGAAACTGAAGCGTAAGCAAGGTAAACTCCTATTAGATGGTGACTCAACTTTGAGAGGACTTGCTGAAGATGCAGATAAACATCACAAAAACAAGTATGCGGGGTGGATGGATATAATATGGGATGAAGAGCAATGAAGCCGAGAAATAATTCAAGCAAGGATTTGGCAAATAAGTACTGTTATCAGGTATAATGATTAAGAGCTAACGTCGCATCGTTTTTATACCAATGTTGAGATTCTACCGCTATAAGATTTTGTATTTCCGATTCTGACTGCAAGAGGCTAAAATATATTACTTTAAAAAATAAAATAATACTGTAAAATAAATTATGAGACTAAGTAGACATCGCCGACAGCGGCGGATCGAAATTTTCCTCTCCAGTTCTTAGAATAAACATGGAGTTCATTAACTCAACAAGCTCGCCACTCTTTGTACACATGAAAACGAACGTCCTGCTTGATCATGTCCTGTTCCTTCAAGTACCCGTC